>CAUYPK010010662.1:0-19069 GCA_963574355.1 Loris lydekkerianus
GGTCACGTGTTTTTTTCTTGCTAATATGTTTGAGTTCTCTGTGGATTCTAGTTATTAGACCTTTATTGGAGGTATAACCTGCAAATATTTTCTCCTATTCTGAGGGCTGTCTGCTTGCTTTACTCACTATGTTCTTGGCTGTGCAGAAGCTTTTTAGTTTGATCAGGTACCAGTAGTATATTTTTGATACTGCTTCAATTGCCTGGGGAGTCCTCCTCATAAAATATTCACCCAGGCCGATTCCTTCAAGAGTTTTCCCTGCACTTTCTTCAAGTATTTTTATAGTTTCATGTCTTAAGTTTAAATTTTTTATCCAGTGAGAGTCTATCCTAGTTAATGGTGAAAGGTTTCAGTCTTTTACAGATCACCAGCCAGTTCACCCAGCACCATTTGTTAAACAGGGAATCTTCCCCACTGAATGTTTTTAATTGGCTTGTCAAAGATCAAATAACGGTAAGTAGCTGGATTCATCTCTTGGTTCTCTATTCTGTTCCAGACATCTACTTCTCTGTTTTTGTGACAGTACCATGCTGTTTTGATCACTATCGATTTATAGTAGAGTCTCAGGTCTGGTAGCGCGATTCCTCCTGCTGTGTTTTTATTTCTGAGTAATGTTTGGCTATTTGAAGTTTTGTTTGATTCCATATAAAATGAAGTATTATTTTTTCAAGATCTTTAAAATATGACAATGGAGCTTTAATAGGAATTGCATTAAAAGTATATGTTGCTTTGGGTAGTATAGACATTTTAACAATGTTGATTCTTCCCAGCCATGAGCATGATATGTTTTTCCATTTGTTAACATCTTCAGCTATTTCTTTTCTTAAAGTTTCATAGTTCTCTTTGTAGAGATCTTTCATGTCCTTTTTTGGGTATACTCCCAAATATTTCATCTTCTTTGGCACTACTGTAAAAGAAATAAAGTCCTTGACTCTTTTTTCAGCTTGGTTTTTGTTAGTATATATAAAGGCTACAGATTTATGGGTGTTGATTTTGTAGCCTGAGACATTGCTATATTCCTTGATCACTTCTAAAAGTTTTGTAGTAGAATCCCTATTGTTTTCCAGATATACGATCATATCAGCCGCGAAGAGTGAAAGTTTCATCTCTTCTGACCCTATGTGGATACCCTTGATCACCTTTTATTCCCTAATTTTAATGGCTAAAACTCCATTACAATGTTAAAGAGCAATGGAGACAATGGGCAACCTTGCCTGGTTCCTAATCTAAGTGGAAATGATTTCAATTTAACTCCTTTCAATATGATATTGGCTGTGGGTTTGCTGTAGATGGCCTCTATTAGTTTCAGAAATGTCCCTTCTATACCAATTTTCTTAAGTGTTCTGATCATGAAGGGATGCTGGATATTATGAAAAGCTTTTTTTGCATTAATTGAAGTAATCATATGGTCCTTATTTTTTAGTTTTTTTATGTGCTGAATTACATTTATAGATTTATGTATATTGAAGCAGCCTTGAGACCAGCGTGGAAGATTATGCTAGTGTTTATGGAGGATAGGTCTGACAATATTCTGGAGAACTGATTAGTTATGGCAAATATCCCACAGGTTTTGATAATTTGTGTCTTCTTTATCATTTTGTTCTGAAAATTTGGTGATTTCTTTCTTAATCTTATCTTTGATGTAGGTATCAGTCAGCCTAAGATTATTTAGCTTCCATGACTTTTTTTGAGTATGAGGATTCCTGTTGCTGTTGAGTTCAACTTTTATTCTGTGGTGGTATGAGAAGATACCAGGAATAATTTCTATGCTTTTACATTTTCTGAGGTTAGACTTGTGTCCTAAGATATGATCAATTCTGGATGATGATCTGTGGGCTGCTGAGAAGAATATATATTTAGTTTTATTAGGATGAAATGTTCTGAAGAGGTCTGTAAAGTTCATTTGTTCTTGGGTCAGGTCTAAGTCTAATATTTCTTTGTTTAGTTTTTTTTTTTTTTTTTTTTTTTTTTTTTTGGAGGATCTATCCAAAACTGTCAAAGGGGTGTTAAAATCTCCAACTATTATAGTGTAGGAAGATATCAAGTTGTTCATATACATTAGGGTCTGCTTTATGAATTGGGGAGCATTCTGTTAGCATGCATAAATGTTAATTATCGAAATGTCTTCATGTTGGGTGTTTTCCTTAGCAAATATGTAGTGAGCTTCCTTATCTTTCCTTTGTTGGTTGAAAGCCAATTGTATCTGCTACTAAAATGGTAACCCCTGCTTTTTTCATGTTTCCATTTGCCTGTATTATACAACTCCATCCCTTCAGCTTAAGTCTATTATTATCATTTAATGTAAGGTGGGATTCTTGTATACAGCAGATATCTGGTCTGTGCTTATGCATCCAGTCAGCCAGTCTGTGCCTTGTTAGAGGATAATTTAAACTATTCATATTAATTGAGAGAATTGATAAGCCTGGTTTTCTTTTGGGTGTCATGATTTTCAGATATCCAGTGTACATTTTTAATCCTTTCACCACTGTGGAAGTTGGGTTTTGTTCAAAAATTTCTGGGTGAGTTTACTTTGGAGGTAGAGCATTGCACTGGTTGTTGTGGAGGATGGGTCTGAGAATATCCTGGAGAGCTGGTTTAATTATGACAAATGTCTTTAACATGTCTATTTCATTAAAGTATTTGATGTCTTCATCACAAATGAAACTCAGTTTAGCTGGATACAGGATTCTGGGCTGGAAGTTGTTTTGTTTTAGGAGACTGAAGGTCAATGACCATCTTCTTCTGGCTTGAAACATTTTGGCTGAGAGATCTTCAGTCATTCTGATACTTCTCCCTTTGTAGGTGATACTTTTGTTATGTCTGGCTGCTTGAATTTTCTCTTGTGTCTTAACTTTGGCAAAGTTAATCACAATGTGTCTAGGAGATGCTTTATTTGGTTTGAGTCTTGCTGTGGTTCTGAAACTGTCTGCTATCTGAAGTTCTGTATATCTTCCAATGCTTGGGAAATTTTCCTCTGAAATATCTTGGAGTATAGCATCTGTGCCTTTAGGGCCATCCTATTTTCCTTCAGTAATTCCTATAAGACAAATTTTTGATCTTTTGGAGTGATCCCACAACTCTCTCAAGGAATTATCAGTATTTGCTCCCCATTTGTCTGCCTCTTTAAGTGTTTGGGAACATTAAAAAGCTTTGTCTTCAGTTTCAGAGATCCTTCTGCCTGGTCAACTCTATTACTGAGGGATTCTACTGTATTTTGGAGTTCCTCAAGTAACTTTTTCATTTCCTTGAACTCTGCTATCTCTTTTCTCATTATGTCCATATCTTTGGTTACTTGGGCTTTGAATTCATTAATTTCTTGAGACAACTTTAGAACTCCTTTTTGGAATTCAATTTCTATCTTTTCTTCCATTCTGTTTATCTTATTTGCAATCCATATTTGTCAGAATTGGATTTGACTTCTGAATTTGACTGAATTTGACTTCTGACATTGCTGCCATTTGTGTATGCATGGCATCTTCAGTTGTATCTCCTCTGTCATTTCTTGGGGGAGTGGGGTTGATCTACTCTGGTTATTCATATTGCCAGAGTTCTTCTCTTGGCTGTGCACCATGTTTATTTTCCACTGCTTGGTTATTAGAACTGGTAGGGTGAGATTGAATTTGGGTTCCCATGTAATATAGATAGCCCCTTACCAAAGTGCTAGGCTTTGTAATTTTGACTTATCTCCTACAACCTTACAAAGGCTCCTTTCAGAGTTTTTGCCAGAGACTCTGAGGACCTACTTGGTGAGATAGCACAAGCTAGCTCTGTTTTGATGTCAGCCAACCTCTACCCTATCCTAAGAAACCATAGCATTAGGTTTAAATCTCGACTATGAAGAGATACGAACAGCTATGGCACCCAGCCCCCACCCTTCAGTTCTTTTCTGCCACAAAACTTTGAAGGTAGGTCAACCTCAGAATGTCCCTGAGTGGACCACCCCAGACACAGGTTCCAATTAAATTCTCTTAGGCAGTGCAAACCCTGCTCAACAGAAAGGGGTTCAAGAGCCTCCTACAGCACAATTGGAGCCAGGGATCCACATTCTTACTCGCCAGACCCAGTCCACACTGTTGTGCACGTCTCTGCTCACAGGCCCAGTTGGAGCCACCCACTGGTCTCAATCCACAGCCAGCTAGCTTCTGCTTGTCAAACCAGATGGAGTCAGAAGACTGTGCCCCTGCCTGCCAATCTCAGTCTACTGCCTGGCAAGCCTCTGTTCACAGGCTCTGTTACAGTCAGGGCACCACACTGCACCCGCCGGTCTCAGTCCCCACCCAGCAAGCCTCTGCTGGAGGCTTCTGTTGGAATCAGGTGACCACCCCTGTCTGCCGACTTTGATCCACATGGGGCAACCATTCTCCTGCTTTGGGTACCATCAGAGCTGGGGTTCTGCACCCCATCCCACCAGACACAGCCCAAACCAAGGGTCAACACCACCACTGGCCATGAATAGTCATAACCAGGGGACTGCTCCTCCTCCTGCCTAGTGTGCCTTTCTTCCCCATTAGTCACAAATTCTGTCCTGATGATTGATGGTTCACACTATGCCAAGATCTCTCAGGGCAAGACCAAACACTCTGTGCTCTGCAGGGGGAATAACTTCAGATTGCCATGCGAAGGGGAAGGGAAGAGTGGACTGGGAGTTTGGAATTGTGGGGGAAAACATCTGTTCAATTTTATGCCTGGCTGGGTGATGTCTAGATTCATAAGTGGGAACTCCCTGGAGAAAGAGACCTGGAGTTTAGAAGCTCTCTCCAGTGAGGCAAAATGAGAGGTCTTTTGTTCCCTGCTTGTTTGCAGATAGCCTATGGCAGGCCTCCTGCTTAGGGAAGGGGGTCTCCCGTCCTCTAGTCAATAGGCTTTGTACCTGAAATTTGTTTTCTTGAATGCTCTTCCTTGGAGTTACAGCTTGCCGAACTTTTTTCTTGGCTCAGCTCCCCATCTTTAGCTTCATTGAGTCTGATTCCATCCAGTTGTTCTTTCTCTGCTCAGGAGCCTCTGCCAAGGGTTGCTACCAGTCAGCCATCTTCCCCGAATTCCCTGATTGTGCTTATTTGAGTCTTTACTATTCCTGGTCAATCTAGGAAGAGGTCTATCAACTTTGTTTATCTTCTCAAAGAACTATTTCATTGATCATTTGTATTTTTTTTATTTATTTTGTTTTGCATTTTGTTTATTTTTACTCTGACCCTAGTTATTTCTTTTCTCCTACTGGCTTGGGGTTTGGTTTGTTCTTCCTTTTCTAGTTCCTTGAGATGTGTCATTAGGTTGTTAATTTATGATCTTTCTCTTTTTTGATGTATGCATTTAAGGCTATGTATTATCCTCTTAGGATTACCTTAACTAAATCCCATAGATTTGGATAGCTCATCTTCCCTTTGTCATTCAGTTTGAGGAATCTTTTGATTTTCATCTTAACTTCATTATTGACTCAATAATCAATCAACATCAGATTGTTTAATTTTCATGACTTTGTTTAGAATTTAATGTTTCTCTTGGAGTTGAATTCTAGTTTTATTCCAAAGTGGTCTAAGAAGATATATGGTATGATTTCTATTTTTTAATTTGCTGAGACATGTTTTGTGGCTAAGATATGGTCAATCTTGGAGAATGTTCCATGTGCTAAAGAGATGAATGTGCTAAAGAGATTCCATGTGCTAAAGAGATGAATGTGCTAAAGAATGTTCCATGTTCTAAAGAGATTCATTTGTTTGGGGGTAAAAGGTTCTATAAATATCTGTCATGCCCATTTGTTCTAGAGGCCCTTTTAAGTCCAGCATTTATTTATTTTGTGCTCAATCTTTTGTCCAGTTCGGTCAGAGGGGTGCTAAAGTTCCCAACAAGTGCAGTGCTTCTGTTTATCTCTTAGATGTAATAGGGCTTGCTTTATAAATCTGGGTGCTCCTGCACTAGGTACATAAATATTTAGGATTGCTATGTCATCTTATTGAATTTCTCCCTTTACCATTATATAATGACCACGTTTGTTTTCTTTAATACTGTTGATTTAAAAGCAATTTTATCTGATATGAGAATGGCCTGCACTATTTTGGTTTTCATTTGCATGGAATATTTTTTCCATTTCTTTACCTGTATGAGTCTGTATGAGTCTTTGTGGGTTATGTCTGTATGAGTCTTTGTGGGTTAGATGTGTTTCTTGCGGAGATCAGATAGTTGGCCTGTCATTTTCATCCATTCATCCAACCTATGTCTCTTGAGTGGGGCATTAAGACAATTCACATTGATTGATAGAATTGATATGTGGAGTGCTGTTCTATTAAATTGATTTGATAGTACTTTATTGGTTTATTTTATATCTTGGGGTATTATTATTATTTTATTTTATTTTTGGCTGGGGCTGGGTTTGAACACGCCACCTCCAGCATATGGGGTTTGTGACCTACTCCTACACCCCGACTGGGTGCTTCCCTATCCAGAATCCCAACCTAGGCTGAGAGCATGGCCTTCCTGTGGGGGAACGGGTGCTCCATGAATGCACTGAGACTGGAACCCACGCTGCCCTTTCCTCTCAATTCTACCCATGTGGGCTGCTGATGTTAGTTCACAAATCTCCCCTCTAAATCCAGGAACGAAATGATCAAATTCTGGGAGTATGGGATCTGGCCCATGGGCCTGCCTCCAGGTCCCTGAAGATCAATCTCTGACCATCCCAGTGAGAAACGTACTGATTCTGAGTTGCCTACGAGTTGTTTAATATCTCTCTACTTTAGGTTGTGCCTTGCTCTGATGGAGGAGTTTGGTAAGCAGCACTGGGAGGGGTTGGTGAGCAGGAAGCTCACAGTCTAAGCACTCCTTAGTCTGCCGAAGATGCTTAAGAGGAAAGTCATGAGCTCCACTCTCTGTGGAAGTTTTGGTATAGTGGGTGCACCAACAGGGGATGCAGCTGCTCCTGAGTGCCCCAGCTTGAGCCACTTTCTCGACAACTATGGGGAGGGGAGGAGAAAGGGGAAAGAGTCTGGGGCAAAGCTAGCACTCTAGTCATCTCTTTCCTTCTCTCTAGAAGGAAGCCCACCCAGAATATCCAGGCTCTTGGGTCATGCAGATCTCTTGGGACCCTCCAGCCTAGTGGTTCCTGCAGTCTAGGTTGGATTTGGGAGATGTTCATGTGGGAACAAGTAAGATGAAAACTGAAGGGCTGATGCCCCCTGGGGAGGACAAAGGTGAACGGATGGTGGGTGGAGCGATATGGTGTCTGCCATCTCAGCTTGGGTATACAGTGACAGCAAGCAACACTGAGGGTGCTGGCCGCCTAATGCTTTGTCCTCAAGAAGCTCCTAGTTCACTGGAAGCAGCTGCTTTTGGGCTTGTAAGGGTTAAAAGGCTTTCCAGAAGCTTGGGGGCTGACTGATTTCCCAAAACAGGAGGAAGAAGAGAAAGAAACTGCTCCACCTACCCTTTTTGCTGAATTCCAAGCCTCTTGGGGGATGATATCTGTTGATTCTTGATTCTTCTTGTTCCCCTCCACAGTTTCTCCCCATTGAATCCCTTGTAAATTCTGGCACTTTTCCCATGGAATTACACCCACTTTATGTCTGTTTGTTTTTTATTTTTCATTTAAAACTTTTCCTTCTTTCTGAGATAATCTGGTTGCTGGTGTCTCTGGTCTGCCATCTTGCCTCCCTATCTTGCATGCTAATTTTGTATCCTGCAACTTTACTAAATTAATTTATCAGCTGTAACAGTTATTTTGGTGGAGTCTTTAGATTTTTCTAAGTATAAAATCATGTCCTTTGTGAACAAGGGTAATTTGACTTATTCCTTTCCAGAATGGATTTCCTTTATTTCTTTTTCTTTCATAATTTCTCTGGCCAGGGCTTCCTGTATTATTTTGAATAAAAGTGGAGAAAGTGTGCATCCTTGGCTTGTTCCAGATCTCCAGAGGAAAGGCTTTCAATTTTTCTCCATTAAGTACAATGTTAGCTGTGTGTTTGTCATAGATAGCCTTTATTATTTTAAGCTACGTTCCTCCTATGCACAGTTGATGTGTTTTATCATAAAGGAGTGTTGAATTTTATTGAATGACTTTTCATCCTCTATTGAAATGATCATGTGATTTTTGTTCTTGGCTCTACTATGTATATTATGTATCATGTTTATTGATTTGCATATATTGGATTACCCTTGCCTTCCTGGAATGAATCCCACATGATCATGGTGAATTATCTTTTTAATGTGTTATTGAAATCATTTTGTTAGTTGAGAATTTTTGCATCTATGTCCATCTATGTCTATTTGGCCTATAATTTTATTTTTGTTGTTGATATTATTATAACCTTATCTGGTTTAGGTGTTAGGTTAATGCTGGCCTCCTAGAATGAGTTTGGCTATATTCCCTCTTCTTTAAATTTTTGACAAGTTTGAGTAGAGTTCATATTAGCTCTTCTTTAAATGTTTTTTAGAATGCACCAGTGAAGCCATCAGGTCCTGGGCTTCTCTTTCATGGAATTTTTTTTTTATTATACGTTGATCTCATTACTAATTATTGGTTTATTGAGGTTTTCTATTTTTGTATGTTTTAATCTTGGCAGGTTGCATGTGTCCAGAAATTTATCCACTTCTAGGTTTTCCAAGTTGTTGGCATATAGCTGTTTGTAATAGTCTCTAATGATTCTTTGTATTTCTGTGGTCTTAGCTGTCATGTTTGCTTTCTTTATTTCTGATTTTCATTGATGTGGGTCTTCTCTATTTTCTTTTAGTCTAACAAAAGGTTTGTCAATTTTGTTTGTCCTTTCAAAAAGTCAATTTTTCTTTCTGTTGATCTTCTATATTAGTTTTTTCATCTCCATTTCATTTCTTTCTTTATTTTTTTATTTTTTATTTTTACATATACATGTGTTTCTTAGGTTTCCACTTTTTTGCCTTCAAAAAATTAAAAATGTTTATATTTTAATAACAATAACAATGTTTAAAATAAGGACTAGAAACAAAAACCTCATAAAGAATGAAGGAACATAAATACATTCAGAAAAGTAATCAGACCAATTGCTACATTGAAATATTAAGCAATAATAATAACAATAAAAATAATGCAAATAACATTCACAGTGTCAAATAAGAGTATGTCTATTATAGAATGTTTGACTCTGAGATTCAGTATGGAGTCATCAGTTAATTTCTTATTATAATTTTTTTTAAGTTTCAAAAAACAGACAACTAATAATTATAAATAAATGTAAATATAATTTTCAAAAACAAATAATCCCAAATCTTATAGACAATAGAATAAAAAGAAACACTTCAAAATCATTCTGCTTGATCTGGGTACACCTAATATTAAAATTGGAGAAAATATATTATTATAAAAAAGGAAATTACAAACATATGTCAATTATAAATGAAGATGAAATATCCTAAACAACATATTAACAAGTTAAATTAAAAATTAATGTTTAAGTAATGTACTTTGGTCAAAATTAAATCCAATTTATGTGAGAATTAGTCATTATTTTCTTTTCTTTTTTTTCCTTGCCCACACCCCCTCCCTAATTGTTCTTTCTAATACTATCAATTACCATAATTCATATTGATTTCTTTGAACGCATGGCCTCTCAATTCCTTGACCTCCCCTTCTGCAATGATCTTGTCTTCTACTCTGCCTCAGCTATTCCACTCAGCAATCATACTCTAAACACTGGCATTACCAATTAACTGTAATTCCTCCGTAATTTAAATTCTAAACATTCTGTCTGATCAGTGCAGTTCATTTCCTCTAGTACTCCAGCCCACAAGGAGCTCCTGTGTTCCTACTATGTTGTCTCTCACTACTTCACCTCCTCACTTCCTTCTTCATTGAATTCCACGACCTGTTAGGACAATCACTCTCTTGCCCTTACTTGCCTCATAGAACCTACCTGGCAATATGCAAAGCTGGCTGATTAAAGCCAGTTTTCTCCCTAGTCCAGATCTGTACCCACACAGTTGAATGAACCCAGATAAAGCACACAATCACACATCCTGGGCTCACTTAGAATTTATGACCACTTCTCTCAACTAGGCCTTTAATACAGCCTAGATATTACTCTACATTTTCCTAGTTCATACATTCCTATTCTTCAGAGAACTAGTTCACATCTTCTCTTCTTTATTCCCCTTTATTACCCTCTCCATCCTAAATTTTGTTGATGTTCCAGCTTCCTATTTCAGTGAAAAATAGAAGCAATCAAATAAGATTTTCTCAACCCATAGGTTGCAACCCACAGGAACTGTATTTAAAGGGCCACGGCATTAGGAAAAGTTGAGAACCACTGTTCTACAAGCTCTGTCTGCATCTGTGCACATAGACTGTGTGCATCTGTGCACATACACTCTAACTTTCTCTTACTAGGAACGTCCAAACTTTTTACTTTTCTGCCATACACTGGAAAAATAAGGGTTGTTGTAGGCTACACATGAAATACACAAACACTAATGAAAGCTGATAAGCAAAAGAAAAGGTCTGCGCATACTGTTCGTGATATCCAATACCACAAATAAACAAAATGGTTCTCAAATAATCTGCATGTGGCCTGTGGACCACAGTCTGGACACCCCATGGTAGAGAAATCACCCATCCTCTCATATGAAGCCCCTCCACTAAATTCTATCTCCTTTTGTCTACTCTAGAAAATTTCTCCACCAATTCTTCCCTCCAGATATTGCATCATAAAAATTTCCAACTCTACTCAAACATTCTAAGCAGCATAGAAACAAGTTATTGTTTCTCTCCAAAAAACACTTTTTTCTCTCAATGTCTTTACAGCAAAACACATTGAAAGAGATGTCTATAGAGTACTTCTAACTCTTCCCTCTCATTCTCTTTACAAAACTTCAGTCAGGCCTTTGCTTCCACCAAACCAACAAAAATGCTCTTGTCAAAGTCAACAATAATCTCCACTTTGCTTAACCCAACCCTAACACTTATTCATCTATAGGCAGCATTTAATATAGTTGAGCACTTCTTCCTCCATCACATCATTCCTGCACTCCGCTTCCAGAACACAACGCTCTCACGGCCTTCTTCTACTTCACTAGCCACTCCTTTCAAGTCTCTTGAAGTGGTTCCTTCTTTAGTCCAGAGTTGTGCCAGGCAGCTATAGTCCCAGGTACTTGGGAGGCTGAGGCAAGAGAATCACTTAAGCCTAGGAGTTTGAGGTTGCTGTGAGCCATGACACCACAGCACTCTATTGTGGGTGACATAGTGAGACTCTGTCTCAGAAAAAAAAAAAAAATTAAAAATAGATAAAGTATGGCTGAGCATCCATAGCTCAGTTGTTAGGGTGCCAGCCACAAACACCACGGCTGGTGGGTTCAAACCCAGCCCGAGCCTGCTAAACAATGACAACTACAACAACAACAACAACAGAAATAGCCAGGTGTTGTGGTGGGTGCATGTAGTCCCAGCTACTGGAAAGCCCAGGCAAGAAAATCGCTTAGGCCCAAGAGTTTGAGGTTGCTGCGAGCTGTGATACAACAGCACTCCACTGAGGGCGAGGAAGGGGAGGGAAGGGGAGAGAGAAGGAGAGGGAAGAAGAGGGGAGGAGAGGGATTCCTTCTCACTGCCTTAACCTCCTAACATTGGAGTATCTGAAATCTCAGTCCTTGAAACCCTTATCTTCTCTATCCTCCCTCCTTAAAATCCTCATCCAGTCCCAAAGTTTGACATCTCTAAATGTATGAACCCAAATTTTTAGCTCTATTCCAAAGTTCTCTCCTGAATCCGATTCCGGTGACCTAATTAACACCTTCAGATGGGCATCTAAATATACCCAAAACCAAACTCCTGCATTTCTCTCCAAAACCAGCTCTAACAGTCTTCCATATCTTCGTAAATAGTAATTTCATCCCTCTACTTTCCTGGACCAAAAATTTGTATTCATTTTTTACTGTTCTTTTTATTTTATCAACAGTCAGGAAATTCTACTGGCTATACTTTCAAAACATTTCCAGTGTCCAACCACTTCTATCAACCACTTCTGGTACCATATTATCTGGAAGATTTTAATTTCCAATAAACTAGTTTCTTGCTTCTGAATCTCAATCTGTTCTTAACACAGTAACCAGGGTGATCCTTTTGAAATGTTTAATCATGGCCACCCCACCAATCAAAACTTCTTAATGAGGCCAGGCAGGTGGCTCACGCCTGTAATCCCAGCACTTGGGAGGCCGATGCAGGTGGATCGCCTGGAGCTTACCAGTTCAAGACCAGCCTGAACAAGAGCAAGACCCTGTCTCTAAAAAATAGCCGGGCATGGACGGTGCTTGTGGCTCAGTAGGTAGGGCACCAGCCCCATATACCGAGGGTGGCAGGTTTGAACCCGGCCTCGGCCAAACTGCAACAAAAAAATAGCCAGGTGTTGTGGTGGGCGCCTGTAGTACCAGCTACTCAGGAGGCTGAGGCAAGAGAATCACCTAAGTCCAGGAGTTACAGGTTGCTGTGAGCTGTGACACCACAGAACTCTACCGAGGACAATAAAGTAAAACTCTGTCTCAAAAAAAAAAAAAAAAAAAAAAAAAAAATAGCTAGGCATTGTGGCAGGCACCTGTAGTCTCAGCTATGTTGGGAGGCTGAGGCAACAGAATCGCTTAAGCCCAAGAGTTTGAGGTTGCGGTGAGCTGTGACACCACAGCAGTCTACCAAAGGTAACAAAGTAAAACTGTCTCAAAAAAAAAAAAAAAAAAAAAAGATACTTTAGTAGAAGACAGTTATTAATCTGATGTTAGACCACCAAAAAAGCAAAAGAGAAATGTAATAGAATCTGATAGTGAAAGTGATTTTGAAGATGAGTGGATTGAAAATGATAATACAGCAACCTTAGAGGGTTATACAAATATTTGGGTTATAAGTGCTGAAATTAGTGATGCACAGAATATCAGGGAAATGATGGATTTACTTTTTGATAATGATTTTTTTTTATTTAGTTGCTTCTCAAACCAGTTTATACCACTGCATAATAGAACAATTTTATAAACACTCTGCTAAAACTTTACCGTGAACAGAAGTTACCACTAATGATATAAAGAAGTTTCTTGGTTTGATATTGATGGGACAAAGAAAAAAGTCACATTGGAGAGATTATTGGTCAATTGACCCTTTGCTTGAAATACCAGCAAATCCTTACATTTTTTCATTTTAGTGATAATTCAAAAGCGACATCTAGTGAAGGCACACTTTTTAAAATTCAAAGATATGTACAAAGTTTCATTTCAAATCATTATGTATAAATAAAGTGTACTTAAGTTTATTTAGATAGTTTCACTTTCATATTCATGGGATAGTTTCTGCATAAAATTGCTGGTCAACAATATGTCAAGAAATAAAATTAAATTATCATCATGATTCCCTTCTATTTCTATGTATCCTTTATGGAGATACAAAACAATAACAACAAAAAAGACCCCCTCACAAGGCTCAAGTAGGTAGGGCACCGGCCCCATATACCGAGGTTGGCAGGGGCCGGGTTCAAATAAATAAATGGAAAACTCTCAGGCAATGGATAACCTACAAGTAATTAATAAAATTCAGAATAATGGGTAATTAAGCATACTTTGTAACAAAAACAATCATAAGACCTCAAGGGTAGGCAAAACATAATTCCTCCCCTGAAAAGCACTAACATATTTATTCAGATAAGTATGCCATGTCAAATAATTTATAAACAGGACGGCACCTGTGGCTCAAAGGAGTAAGGCACTGGCCCCATATACCGGAGGTGGCGGGTTCAAACCCGGCACTGGCCAAAAACTGCAAAAAAATAAAAATAAAAAAAATTTATAAACAAAACATACCCCTTAGAAATAAATGAAGTTGTTAAAGAAAAAATATTTTCTCAAAAACTACAAAGTTAATCAGAATATAACCAGCACGCCGGAATACTCTTGTTAAAAATACCAATTACTTTTCATACTTAATCATTTAGAGATTCCTCCTCCCCAGAGGCTCAAAAATATACCTTAGAATAAAACTGCAATTATATTTTAATATGCTAAATTCTGATTATCAATCCTTGGAAAAAGCAGTTAAATATTATTTGACAATGCAAACAATTTACATAACACAAATACATTTATCCAAATTCAGAGAGCCATGGCCTTTCTAAATGGGAAATCATTGTCACTAAAATTTCCCTCTCTTTGATCTATTCTTTCTATCCTAAATTATACTATTCTTGATTACTAAATAAAAAAAAAAATCAAGTCAATATTATTTAATTATTAAATTCTGGTCCTATAAAATACCAAAGGAATACACACATTTATGAAAGAATAAATACACATTTATGGAAAAAAAGCACTTAGGTGCAGTAAGAGGCATGCACAGGACAGCACCAATCGTCCTCTGTTTCTAATAGCCCACCACTATCTCAGCCAAACTGACCGTTTTCCTTCCACCAAAAGATCAAAACAGAAATCTCATCATCTGACTCTGAGTCATTCCCACACACTAATCTGCTGTTATTATAGCAAAATGTCTTTTTCCTTTGCTACACCATTCCTGAGAGCAATGCTCTACCCTTCTGGTCTCAGAAGTTCTACTACATCAAAGTGTAGCATGTAGGTGAACAGAATTACACCAATTAATCAGTGGTACAGAGCAGGGATTACTCTACATATGCTTTTCAAAATAGTATCAGTAAATAAGATAAAGCACTCTCCACTTTGTTTTAGTGGGTTTAGGTTTTTAAGTTTTGGGGGTTTTTGTTTTGTTTTGTTTTTTTAGTTACATACGTTCCAGAAAAAATTGCAAATTAAGAAAATTACGTTTAAACAAATGAATTTTGGTACCTACTTATGAAAGGACTCCTTGGCTCCACACTACTGGACTATCGACATCCCTGCTGATTTCTCCACAAAGGCAGAGAAATCTGTTTCCAGACAGAGTTCAATAATCGTCTCCTAATATTCCCACATCACAAAGCGCCACCTCGGCTTCCCTGGAAGGGTAGAGACTGAGGAATCCACCTCCAGGGAAAGGCTTCCTTCCTCCTGCTCCCCCAACTCAACTCCATTTCAGAAGCAGGAACATCCTAAATCTCATTTCTTGTTTTTTTACCCTCCCCTCCATTCCACAAACATTTACTGAGAGCATCAATGTGCTATATACTAGAGACAGAGTTGAAAGCAGACGGTTTTTAAAAGACTATAATCTAAGGAAGGTGCCAATACATAAGTATCTCAAGATAGCACAGTGGGGAATGAGCAGCGGGAACAGGGGGAGGGCACAGACCACAGCATGCAAGTGTGCAGTGGCCGGAACACAAGCTTCACAGACCTGATTTCATCACTTCGCAAATAAAAATTCAGGCATTCATTCATAAACAATAAGTTCATTCAAGGCAGGATCCATAGAACGCACTTAGTGCTGAACGGACTGGTAGACATGGTCAACAAGTTACACTGTGGGAAAAAAACACCTTCCAAAGGGAAAACAGGATGAAATCAGAAATAAGGTTCTATGTTTAAGAAGGGATCCATTAATTAAATTAAAATGAAGCAAAGCGCTTGCCCTAGAAGTACTTTTCACATAGATCTATACTGTAAAATATCTTCATGTACCCTAGGAAAAAGGAACATACAAACTTTTAAAACTCAAGTTTTAGTTAACTCTTGAATCACGTAATACACACTCACATAAATACATCCTACCTAACTTCTGATATATTCAAGCCATAGACTGAAACAAAACTTCAATCACAATCCAATTTCACTGCCAATATTTTCAATGTAACCATTAACAAAGTACTGACCCTTTCTTGTTCCACTGGTTTGCTGGACTGTTAATGTAATCATTATTTTATTTTATTTTTTTTTCAATCGCACTAATACTTGGAGGTACTTCGCAATAATGTATAGAAAGTAAAATCCACGCACTCACAGATGCCACAAATATATCTATATTCCTCCTCTCCTAATCTTTCACAACTCAATAAAACACTTCCTTTTTTTTTTTTTTTTTTTTTTGAGACAGTCTCAAGCTATTGCCCTGGGTAGAGTGATGTGGCCTCCTAGCTCACAGCAACCTCCAACTCTTGGGCTCAAGCAATCCTCTTGTCTCAGTTTTTCTATTTTTAGTAGAGACAGGGTCTTGCTTTTTGCTCAGCTGGTCTCAAGCTATCCACCCGCCTCGGCCTCCCAGAGTGCTAAGATTATAGGCGTGAGCCACCACGCCCGGCCCAAAACATTTCTTAAAAAATAAAAAAGTATTTCCACAAATTAGAGATGCAGATAAACATACCAACAGTACACACTCTTAATTCAAAACAACTTGGAAATTTGGAAACAAGTCATCTATCTTCTCACACTCTAGTAACAAAAGCCTCCAGAGGATTTGGGAGAGTGTACAAGTCTTGTATTTCTAGTCACTACGAACCAGTCATTACTATAAGCTCTAAACCACTTGCCTTATTAAAATGACTCACTCTTACAGCCAATTCCATTTTTCTTCAGTATTCCATGGAAAGAAAAGTTTCTTTTTAAGAAGTATTTTCTTGTAAGTAATGCCCTGAGCACATACATAGTATGTTTGCCTAAGAACATTAAAGAAGGCCTTCTATATTCAATTGTGAATAAGCTTTTCTAGGAATACAAATTTTGTTCTCAATACTACACAATGGACTACAGTGTCATAAGCACTGTTCGTGCTCTATTAGTCATTCTGTTGAAAATTTTATTTAAAAAAATAGTAAAAGCCTGCAGTGTGTATAAAGCATTTGGGACACAAAAGACTTCTTGTCAGAATATTTGCAGGATGCCCAAAATAGAAAAACCACTATAAATAAATTGATTTATAGTTTTAAATTATTTTTTAAATGCTATGCCAGAACTCTACATTTTTAACTTAACCAATCCATAGGATAAAAGAGATGGCATAAATGATCTAATCATCATGACATCTGATAGAAATGAGAAACATTTTGTATTCTTCAGAGAAACAAAGAGGATTTGAGCTGTGGTTAAACTGCTGCATATTGGCACTTACTTTGGAAAATCCCAAGTTCTAAGGTACTCGTGACCCTGGATATAGTTAAATTTGCAACAATTTATTTGCAGGTCTATCAATTATACTTCTCAAACTGAAAATGAGGGCACGGTACTAATAAAGCAGCAGAAAGTCTGAAAACCCATCTGTCCAAAAGATAGTTTACACATGTCCTTTTTATCCCTCCAGAGTACTGTTTCTTCAAAGATCTTATCTGGAAATTTAAATAAATAAAACAAATAAAAGCTAATATTCTGGTCAAAATGAGCATATCCATGGGAGATGGGACTGAGGATGAGAGGGCAGAAGGACTCTGAGCCCAGCACAGCAACACCTCAACAGAGCATCCAGGATCCCTTCAGAAACCTCTGATCTGAATTCAGATGACACCTTAAATTAAAACGTATGAATTCATAAGTACCCCAGAAGAAAAAATTCCTTTGTACACAAATACTAGTTAACTGAAAGAAATGTCATACTAAACTAAAAACTGGTCTGATTTATTAGACCTCAAAGCACAATATTCTGAAACAAACACACATAAAACTGAGAGCAAGAGCAGATGCATCCAAAGGGGGGAATCAGTCTATTTGATAAACACTTGCTCAACCAATGCTTTTACCTGGACAATGCAAAAAACACAGGGAAATGAAGACTTACTAATGACCTCTCATGGGTATTTTCTCACCCCAACATGTAATACACATAGCATCATATATCTATTACTTTGGCTATTTAGATACTTTTTGTTTATCCAAGATAAGAAAAACTGATTACTAGTACTAATCTGTTACTACTTTTTCGATGTAATGTGAAAAACTTTTGTGCCCAACCTTCAAAGTCATATAAGTGAAGTTATCACAGGTTAATTTGTTTGTTCAACCACTAACTTAAAACATTCAGTAGGAAAAGAAGACCATTCCACATCTTTCTCTTTCCAGCCCAGAAAAGTTAAACTAAAAATCCAGGTACTGGCAAACACAGTGACTCATGCTGCCAAGGACATGCCTCCGTAATTCTGGATATTAATACTATTCTCTATTTACCAGATTAGTTGGTTTTTAGGAATCTTAAACCAGAAAAATACATTTTTTTTTTTTTTGCTTGTTTTTGTCATTTTTCTCTACCTGTATGACAAAGATGAGAAAAAGTCTATCTTGTAAATATCTTTTAAAGTAACACTACTTCACATTATCATAACCCTTTACAAACACCAAAGTGCTCCCACACACGTTATCTTCCACCCAAACCACCGAGCTGGGGCAGGACAGCCCAGTCCTGAACTCTGATTTCAAACACCTTGTGTGACCTTAAGGAATTTACTTGACCTTTCTGTGCCTCGGTTTCTTCATCTATAAAGTGGATATTACGACAGTTGGCATACCTTTCAAGATTGATATGAGGATTAAAGGTGTTAAGTAACATTCATGTGAAATCCTAACACAGTGCCTCTGCTACAACCTCTAAGGTGCTAGTATTTTTCATTATTGTCATCATCATCAATCGTCATACGTGGGCCTCACAATGACCCTGTTAAGACAGGACACACAGTAAGTCATCTTCTTACCTGTTTTCCAGGTAAGAGAATCGATGTTCTGAGATATCAAGTAACTCATGTAAAGTCACAGTTAAAAAGCAGAATCAGCACCAAAGCATCCAGAACTAAGAAAGGGCCAAGACTTTTCACTACATCGTGGTGTATCATACCACATGCTACAATTTTCAAGTTGACATAGTTCAATAGACGTCTTTTTTTTTTTTTTTTTTTTTTGCAGTTTTTGGCCGGGGCTAGGTTTGAACCCATCACGTCCGGCATATGGGGTTGGCGCCCTACTCCAAGTTCAGAAGACTTCTAAAGACCATGATTAACACTCTTATATTTTTTCATTTTTTTATTTTTTAAGACTTATGTATCTGAATGTTCATTTTGTTTTTTGTTTTTTAATTTTTATTAAATCATAGCTGTGTACATTGATATGATCATGGGGCATCATACACTAGCTTCATAAACCGTTTGACACATTTTCATCACACTGGTTAACATAGCCTTCCTGGCGTTTTTTTAGTTATTGTGCTAAGACATTTACATTC
>CAUYPK010010663.1:0-12119 GCA_963574355.1 Loris lydekkerianus
TCTATCTTGGTTAATGGTGAGAGGTGTGGGTCCAGTTTCAGTCTTCTGCAGGTTGCCAGCCAGTTCACCCAACACCATTTGTTAAATAGGGAATCTTTTCCCCATTGAATGTTTTTAATTGGCTTGTCAAAGATCAAATAACGGTAAGTAGGTGGATTCATTTCTTGGTTCTCTGTTCTGTTCCAGACATCGACTTCTCTGTTTTTGTGCCAGTACCATGCTGTTTTGATCACTATCGATTACCCACAGCCTTAAAGAAAGATGGAGACTTTACCTCTTTCATGTTTACATGGATGGAGCTGGAACATATTCTTCTCAATCAAGTCTCTCAAGACTGAAAGAAAAAGTACCCAATGTACTCACCCCTACTATGAAACTAATTTAGGACCTTCACATGAAGGCTATTACCCAGTTACAATCTAAGAATAGGGGGAAAAGGGAAAGGGTGGGGAGGGAGTGGGGAGGTGGGTAGAGGGAAGATGATGGATGGGATTACACCTGTGGTGCATATTACAAGGGTATATGTAAAACTTGGCAAATGTGGAATGTAAATGTCTTAGCAAAATAACCGGGAAAATGCCAGGAAGGCTATGTTAACCAGTGTGATGAAAATGTGTCAAATGATCTGTGAACCAAGTGTATGGTGCCCATGATCACATTAATGTACACAGCTATGATTTATAATAAAAAAAAGAAATAGAAATAGAAAGAAAGGAACCAAAGTAATATTCTGAAAATATAGAGTACAGAGCAAGAAAACATAAAAACAATAAGAAAGATACAAGCAGAGTGGCACCTGTGGCTCAAAGGAGTAGGGTGCTGGCCCCATATACCTGAGGTGGTGGGTTCAAACCCAGCCCTAGCCAAAAAAAAAAAGCCATTATGTAAGCTGAATATATTCACCAATGAAAGCCTCTTAAATAAAAAATTTAAATAAAATAAATTCCAACTATATTCTGTTAAGCTGAAGTTTGTAGAACACAATATGATATGGACAGGTTATGAAAATGGAAGCTACATAAGGAGAAAAGGAATGAATTAGCTATGTGTATAGGTTTAGCTGTGTATATGAATACAAATCTCAAAAATACATTTTTGAGTAAAATAATCATTTGAGAAATGACACACTGATAACATTTCTACACATTTAAAGTGTAATTACTAATCTGTTACATACAAAAGAATAACAAAAACAGATTTAAAATATACAGTGTATTTATGATATTGGTTGTTTGTCGGGAGGCAGAAAGTTAAGTGAGCCTCAAAATTACATTGAAAGGAAACAGTAAAGAAAGGCACGCTTTGAGTTGATTTCTCTTCTGATGCTCCTCTAATGCATGGAGAACTCATCTGTACAGCTTCTTTACCTTGCGGATTTGTTCCAAAAGGTCCAATATTGTTGGACTAGTGATGTTAAGCCTTGCTGCTAATTCACACATAAGTTGAGATGGAGTTGCTTCCACTACAGCTTTCAGCTCATCATTATCCACCATGTCTCAGTTCACTCAGGTGATTCATTTTCAGGATGAAAATCCTCAGAAGGGAGCTTTTCAAATATAGACATGCCGTGCCTTCATTATCCACATCCTTCCCAACACTTGTCTGATATTTGAGCTGTCTGTGCTGCAGTGGTTCCGTAATGACCTCATATCCAAACACAACCAAAATGTTTTACTTATGTTTTTGTAAAATTTTTTCTTAAAAAACTTTGAAAAAAAATTATTGCAAACCAAAACACGTTTAAAAAAGGAGGTTGTACCTTTACAACAAAAAATGTCGGGTGAAATGTCAGAGATATTAACTGTCAAACTTAATATTTAAGAAAATCAAATATTTCTTACTTACAACCTAATCTATTAGTCAAATAAATACCAAATGCATCCGTGAGTTCTATTTCCTTTTTTCTTTTAGTGAAATTAATGAAAGACAATGCCTTTAAGGTCTGACAATTACACACTATTGGTAGTGCTGCGCCGGCAAAGGTTCTCGTTTACTTACTTTCATACAACATGTCATTTCACTACACTCAGCGGTGTAACCTTGCATGAAAAATAGTCAGGTAAAGCCAAAACAGATTTTTAAATACTCTACTTATTTATAAACTAATTTCATAGCTACTATACCTATGGCATTTTCAGAATCACTATTTCTTGGTTTACTAGCATTATATTTTTTAGAAATTAAACTCCCCAAGAAAGCATAAGATATAAGTCATGCTTAAGTTAAAATAAAGTTGTACTTTAGTTAATCCTAATTAACCCAAAGTACAAGACAATTGAATTTATTTGAAAATATTAATAGGTAAATTATTTTTATTTATAATGATTTTAAAAATTATAAATCATCTAAAATTAGCAAGCATCCCTCTTTTGCTTAGTGTATTGTAGATGAATTTTCACTTTTGATATGTTGCATATGATCATTTTAAAGACTCTAAATATCATTTAAATTGGTTGAAGATATTTTTAGATATAACATAGGTGTACATTCAAGTAGTTCAGAATAATTCATAATAATGAGAAAATGTAAAACTCCAATTAATGTATTTGATATCTCTGATAATTCAGAGATTAGAGTTTCTAAATTTCAAAGTGATATTGGATTTAATAGGACAAAATTCCCAGATAGGAGGGAATCATAAAAATTGAGTTCAACAATCTGTGTGCAATTTCTTCTGAGGTATTATTTTTGCAGCTAAGATGAACATGCTTAGAGAGATGCCACAGCCATTTGTACAAAAAGCAGAAAATGAGAAACTAAGCAGTTACTTCGAGATTTCAGCAACAACGCAGTACTGGGGAGGGAGAAGCTGCAGGCTAAGAGGTGGTTAGATAAGAGGCCTTGGAACGTAATTCTAGATTACAGTTAGACCTCAGGGGTGAGCAGTCTAGGGAAAAGGGCTATGAGGTAGAAGTAAGGCCAAAGTTGAACAAATTCAGACTGGAAGAAAAAAAAAACAAAAAAAAAACTAAAACTAAATTCTAAGGGGATCAAGAAAATCAACCATTCTATTTGCCATCTAGAAAAATATTTAACTCCTATTGAAAAAGACACCATTCAGATCTTCTGTGATTTTTAAAGACACAGTTTGGACTAACAAAAATATGAAATAAAGTGATATTCTTTAAAGTTCTTCAAAGTATGACATTGGTGCTTTGATGGGATGGCATTGAATCTGTAGATCACTTTGAGTAATATGGATATTTAAAGAATGTTGATTTTTCTCAGCCATGAGCCTGCTATATTCTTCCATTTGGTAATGTCTTCTCTTATTTCTATTCCCAGGGTTTCATAGTTCTTTATGTAGAGATCCTTCACATCCTTTGTTAGGTGCATTCTAGGTATTTCAGTTTCTTTGAAGGTACTGTGATGGGTAGTTTGTCTTTGATTTGATTCTCAATTTAACTGTTAATGACATCTATGTAGGCTGCTGATTTGTGGACATTGATTTTGTATCCTGAATATTGCTGCATTCCTTGGTCACTTCTATGAGCCTTGTGGTTGAGTCCCAGGGGTTTTCTAAGAAATAGATCATATCATCCGCAAAGAGTGAGAGTTTGACTTCCTTTGTCCCCATTTGAATACCCTTAATATCCTTCTCTTGTCTGCCTTCATTGGCTAGAACTTCCAGCCCTCTGCTAACTTGCAGTGGAAATAGTGTACATCCTTATCTGGTTCTAGCTCTACATGAAAATGCTTTCCATTTTACTCCATTCATTATGATATTGGAAGTGAGGTTGTTTTATATAGCCTCCATCAGTTTAAAAAATGTCCCATCGGGTGGCGCCTGTGGCTCAAAAGAAGTAGGTTGCCGGCCCGTATGCTGGAGGTGGTGGGTTCAAACCCAGCCCCGGCAAAAAAAATGCAAAAAAAAATTCCATCTCTCCCTATTTTCTTGAGTGTTTTTGTCAGAAAAATATGCTGAAATTTGTGGAACTAAAAAAAAATCATGAATAGCCAATGCGATTTTAAGAAATAAAAAAAATATGGTGGTATCACATTATCAGATCTCGGGTTATACATCACAAGTCTACAGTGAGCAAAACAGCATGGTACTGCCATAAAAAGAGAGATATAGATTTATGGAATAGAATAGAGTGATGAACCCAGCCACATATTGCCATATGATCTTCGATAAACCAAACAAACCATACACTGGGGGGAAGAATCCCTATTTAATAAATCGTGCTTGGAGACCTGGTAGCCATACGTGGAAGATGAAATTGGACCCGCACCTCTCACCACTCACAAAACTTGAGTTCTACTGGATAAAAGATTTAAATTTAAGGCACAAAGCAATAAAAATTTGAGAAGTAGTTGAAGAGAAAACACTTGACATTATCAGCCTGGAAGAAAAAATTATGAAGACCCACGTGGCAATTATAAAAATAAATAAATGGGACATGATCAAGCTAAAAAGATTCTGCATAGCTAAGATAACAACTAAAGCAGACAGACAACCTTCATAATTGGAGAAGATACTTGCATGCTATAAATCTGACAAATGGCTGCTATCTAGAACCTACAGGGAACTCAAACTATTAAATAAGAAAGGAGCAAACAATCTTTTTTATGAAAGTGGGCAAGAGACTTGAACAGAAACTTCTCTGAAGATGACAGACCAATGGCCAACCAACACGTGAAAAAAATGTTCATTATCTCTAATCATCAGAGAAATGCAAACCAAAGCACTTTGAGATGTCACCTAACCTCAGGGAAAATATTCCACATCACAAAATCCCAAAGCTGCAGATGTTGAAGTAATATGGAGAAGAGGGAACACTTTTATACTGCTGGTGGCCTTGCAAATAATATAGCCTCTATGGAAAGAAGTATGGAGATTCCTCAAAGAGCTAAATGCAGACCTCCATTTGAACCCACAATCCCATTACTAGGTATCTACCCAGAAGGAATAAAAGTCATTTTACTATAAGGACACTTATACTAGAATGTTCATTGCAGCTCAATTCATAATTGCCAAGATGTGAAATCAACCCATGAATGGATTAATAGACTATTGTATAGTATACCATGGAATATTACTCAGCCTTTAAAAAAAGATGGGGAATTTACATCTTTTGTACTTAGGATGGACTCAAAGCACATTTTTCTTAGTAATGTATCACAAAAGTGGAAAAGCAAGCTCCAGCGTACTCAATGTTAATATGAAACCAATAGATAAACAACTACATGCCTACATGAAATAAAACCACAATTATATTGAATTAGGGAGGAGAAGGAGAGGGAAACCTGAGTGGAAAGGAAGAAGAGGGGACTGGGAAGCTCTCACCTAATGGGCACAATGTAAGGGTACACAGCACCCTCCCTGGATGAAGGGCTCAGCCACAACTTGAACTTTATCTTAGAAATGCAAAGAACATAACTAATCATTTTCACCCTCATATTAGTCTGAAATAAGTAAATAAATTATGACTTATTGCCTCTAAAACGTTAGTCTAATAGGTAATGTTGTTTGGAGTATGATACAATGCAAACAACATTAAACCAGAAATTTAAATAAAATAAGATGAAAATTATGAGGTATGCTTTAGCACAAGCAAACAACAAAAGATCAGGAGAAAAAATAATTGGATAATTCAGATATCACAGTTATCAGCTAAGAACTTGATAAAATAAATATTGTTAACATGTTGATAAAAAGAAAGAAAAATTGAGACGATCAGTACAAACCTCAAATCCTTAAACGAGTCAATTTAAGATCTTAGGAGTTAAAAATGCAAGGGCTGGCTACTCTGGTTTCAGCTGTAACATGTAATGAAGAGCTTGGAAGTTGTCAGTCCAGTTCTTACAACAAGAAAAAACAGACCAAAAGGAAATCAATGACTTTTATTGAACTCATTAGGGAACTGAGATTACAGGGCAAATTGCCAACCTGAAATGTGAAGAGATAGGCAACTCAAGACAATGACAGTTAAGAACAGCTTACATGGAGCAGAAACCACCAAAACCTTAAAAATGTAGCAATATTTAAACAGTAATTTTGATGAATTGCTGGAAGCTGAGTGTGGAATTGTATGGAAAAAAGAAATTCTTAGGGTGCACAGTCTTAGGGAGAAGCCCTACCTTTTGCAAGTTCACTAAGTTTTCAAGGTGAATATTCTAAAAAGATTTCTTGGTGGCTCTGACAGGGGAAGGGGAAGGGTAATAAACTGTCAAATATTCATAGAAGTTTTTGTGTGAGTTATGCCTACTCTCCAGGGTAAAAATATATTCACAGCCTCATCCCAGCTGGTGTGTGTGTGTGTGTGTGTGTGTGTGTGTGAAGGAATTTATTCAGACTCCAGTACCCTACCCCTCAGTTCTCCAGTCTCATCTAAGAGAGATTAAAAAGCTATATTACTGGAAAAAAACATTTATGAAGGCTACAGCCCAAAAGCATGACCTCATAATAAAAATGTAGAAATGTAATCAAGAAATTATCAACTGCTTCCATTCCAACACCTTTCCACCACATGACCAGAGCTCTGCTAGAATACAGGAGATTGCAATGGAAACAACTCTCAGATTCAGAATCTCTCCCTAGACATACTGAAGGAAACCCAAAGTCAAGACAGGATATGGAAACAAGGACACTAAAGGAATCTGAAGTCTCTAGCACATCACTATGAAAACATGAAAGAAAGACCAATGTAGCTACATGAACATAAAATCTCACACTAAAAGCCTATTTACATTAGATTTATTATCTAAGAAACATGCCCAGATTCCAACAAAAAGGCAAAAAATAGTGAAAAGAATGGATAAAAAAGTAAAGAAAAATGAATGAAGGGACAAAGGAAGGGTCAGAACCAGACTCAGATGATGCCACAGATACAGGAATCTTCAGGCAGAAATTTAATAAAAGAACCATGATTCATCTCTAATGGGAAAATAGACAACATGGAAAGTCAGATACCAATGTAAGTGGGAATTACAGAAACTCTAAGAATCAAAAGGAAATTCTAAAAATCAAAAACAGCTTTGCTAAAAATATAGATCACTCAAGGGGTTGTTAGTAAACTGAGAAAAAGAATGAAACTAGTGTATGATGCCCCATGATCGTATCAATGTACACGGCTATGATTTAATAATAATAATAAAAAAAGAATCACCCAGATTGAATGTAGGTCAGTAGTAAAGTCTAAAAATGAAATCTAACCACATAACTGCTTAAAATATCAAGAAAAGAGCATTTGTGAATTGTGCAGAAATTACAAAAAGAACAACTTTAACATTATTGAAATGTGCTGAGCAAAAAAAAAAAAAAAAAAAAACAATTGAGGTAATAAAAAATGAGAGATTTCTATTTAAAAGCAGATGCTAAATTGCAGATTCAGGGAGCTCAGACATCACCAAGCGGTATAAATACCAAACATAAATAAATAAATAAATAAATAAATAAATAAATAAATAAACAAACAAACAAACAAACCAAAACGTACTTAGACATCTTACGTACAAAACATAGGCAAAGAAAACAGACAAAGGGAGAGAAAGGATGAAAACATCTTCTCTAGTGATAAGTCAGTCAAACACGAACAGAGTGGAGTAAACTGTCAAAGTGATGAAACAAATAAACATCAAGCTGTAATTTGATATTTACCAAAATTTAACTTCCAAAGGAAATAACAAATAAAGACTTTCTCAAATAAAAAAGAACTTAAGGAATTCATCATAAGCAACCAATCATGTAAGAAATGTTAGAAGCCATTCAGGAAAAAGGAAATGATATGGACTGGAAATGTGAATCTACACAAAGAAAGAAAACATCAGAGAAGAAATAGATGAAAATAATATAAACTCTTCTATTATTTCTATTTTCGTTCAATGTAAAAATAATATTATGTGTTTAAAATAATAGCACAAAGAATGTATTGGGTTGTTATAGCATTGTGATAAGTAAAGATAAATGACAGAAAGTTCATGAGCTCACAGGAAGGAATTGGGAATGCGCTGTTACAAGGTACCTGCTCTGTGCATGAATTAGTGTAGTGTTATTTGAAGTGGTCTAAAGTAATTGTTAAAATATATCAAAATTTCTAGGGACAACAGCTAAAAATTTTAAAACAGAGGTACAATTGCTATGCTGAGAGGAGGAAGGAAATGTAATTATATAAAATGCTCACCTAAAACCACATACGTTGGAAAAGTAGAGGAAGATTTTAAACATACAAAGATACAAAGAACAGTGTAAAGAATAAACATAAGCAAGGTAGAGATTTTCCCAGCTATATCAAAACAACTTTAAATATGAATGATTTAAATACATAAATTAATAGAGATTATCAAATTAGATTTTTAAAAGGCCCCAACATATGTTGTCTACAAGGTATCTATTTTAAATATTAAATAAAGACATAGATAGAATAAAAGTAAAGGGATACAGAAAGATAAAACTATACTAAAAGCAGGCAAAAGAAACCTGAGTAGTTATAATAATTTGCAAGAAAGCAGACTTCAAAGCAAAGAAAATCAGGAGACCTGAGGGACGCTACACACCAAAGTGCAAATTCTCCACTAAGAGACAATGATACTAAATGAGTATGATATAATGAGTATCCACATAGATAATATAATTAACATAACTGAAGAGAAATAGACAACTCTACTGACATGGTTAACATTTAACTCTCCTCTGTAGTATGTTAGCTTGGTCAGGGAGAAAATCAGTAAGGGTATTAATGAATTGGCAAATGTCAACATTTTTAGAATATTCTGTTCAACATCTGAATGTATATTCTTCTCAGGCTCACATTCTCTAAGAGGCTACATTGTGACTATAAAACATTTCCCTAAGTTTACAAGGATAGAAATCAGACAGAGTATGTTCTTAGACCACCATGGAATGCTATAAAGCAATAATAAAAACACAGCAGGGTATTATAAATACTTGGAAATAAATACTAAATCAAACCACATTTGAATAAAATGAAAGGTTAAAAAAATATTGTAAAATTGAAAATGAAAACACAAATTATCAAAAATTGTGGGATACAGCAAAAGCAGTGCTTTGAGAGAAAAATGTACTCATGAAATGCATATATTTAAAAAGGAGAGAACTGAAATCAATATCCTAAAGAAACTCTAGAAAAAGGAACAATTTTAGCCTAACACAAACAGAAGAAAATAAATAATAAAAATTAGAACAAAAATCAATTAATTAAGAACAGAAATAATAGAGAAAAACAGTGAAACAAAATGTTGTTTATTTAAAAAGAATGAAATTAAAGCAATTACAGCCAATATAAATTATCAATACAGCCTACCAATACAAATTACTAATGTTAGAATTGAAGGAGTGTTCATTACAACTTATCCTACAGACATTAAAAAATAATAAAGGAATTCTGTGTCCTTTAATGAGATAATTTAGATGAAATTGATCTCTTAAAAAGAGAAAATTTCCAAAACTCAATGAGAAATAGGTAATCCTAATGGTTTTATTAATATATTAAATAATTTACATTAATAATTAATAAACAAAAAAATCTAGACTCTGATTAGTTAACTAGTTAATTGTGAAATTTAAGAAAGAAATGATATCAATTCTCCACACTCTTCAGAAAATAGGAGCAGAGAGAAAACTTCTTGACCAATTCTTCTGATTCTAGCATATCCAAGTCATACACAAAAGTTCTCAACAAATGATTAGCAAATTGAAGCCAACAATTTACCAAAAGAACTCAGTACTCCATGATCAAGAGGAATTCCTTCAAGCAGGAAAGTCCGGTTCAGTATTTGAAAACTCCTAAGTATAATCCACTGCATCAAGAAGCTAAAGAAGAAAGATGATCATCTCAACTGACACAGAGAAAAGCATTTCACAAAATCTAACCTATCTAAACTTCATTCAGATAAAATCTTTTACAAAGCCAAGAGAGAAAATTTGCTAGAGGGAAATTTCATCAACTCAGTACAAAGTATATGCAAACTCTTTTGACTAACATCATATGTAATAATAAGAACCTGGATGCCTTCCCCAAAGTTCAAGAACAAGGCAAAAATTTCCTCTCCTAATCCTTTTCAGTATTTTACTAAAAACCCATTAGTACAATAATGCAAAAAATAATGGTGTATCTTAGTAATCAAAGGGAAGTGGTAAAACTGCCTCTCTTCACAGATGATGTGGTTGTGTGTATAGAAAATTAAAACAACAAAAAAATTCTATAAATAGTATGCCATAATACCAGAGTTAATACACTAAACAGACAAAGAATTCAAGGTTAAGTTAATGCACAAAAGTCAATGCCTTCTTATACATCAGCAATTAACAATCGGAATTGGAATTTTTAAAAAATCATATCAAGAAATGAAACACTAAGAAACTTGAAAAATTATGAGAAGAATTTATATGAAGTAAACTATAAAATACTAATAAAGGAAATAAAAAATGTAAATAAATGGAGAGAAAAGTTTGTGCTCATAGAAGATTTAATTTTTTCTTTTTTTTTTTTAGACTTACCAAGGAGATAATTTTATTTATTTGTTTTTATTCTGTGTCAGCTTATTTTTTATTTTTTTATTAAATCATAAACACATAGATCATGTATACATTAATGCATTTATGTGGTACAATGTGCTGATTTCATACAGAGTTAGGAACACTTACATCACACTGGTTAATATATACCTTATCTCATTTACTTAATTATTATGTTAAGACATTTATACTCTATACTTAATAGATCTGACACGTACCCTTGCATTATGCACCATTGATCCCACCATGTGATCCCACCATTCGCTTGATATAATGCTCAATAAAATCCCAATCAAAATTTCAGCAGCTTTATTTTTTTTAGGGGGGTGGGGGGTGAATATCATCAATCTGGTTTTCTATTTACATGGGAATACAAAGCACAAAACTAAAAAAAAAAAAAAAAACAATGTAGCTGGAACATTGATACTACTTACCTTTAAAACTTACTACTAGGGCCAGGCATGGTGGCTAACACCTGTATTCCTAGAACTTTGGAAAGCCAAGGTGAGAAGACGTCTTGAAGTGAGGAGCTTAAGACCAGCCTGAATACGAGTGAGACCATGCCTGTAGTCCTAGTCCCAGCTACTTGGGATGCTGAGGTAGGAGAATTGCTTGAGCCCAGGAGTTTTAGGTTGCCATAGGCTATCATCACACCACTGCACTTTAGCCTGAGCAACACAGTAAGAACCTATCAAAAAATTAAAAAAAAAAAAATTAAAAAAACTTCCTATGAGGCAGCGTGGCCTTGGGTTAAGAATATACCAATAGATCAAGAGAAAAACATTAAGAAATACATGTAAACAAAGATGGTCAATTTATCTTTGAGAAAGAAATAAAGGCAACTCAGTGGAGCAGCAACTCAGTCTTTATTCTTCGTAGCAAAGTATCTCAGGAAAGGAAGAAAAAGTATCCATAGTATCAGCCCTACTATGAAGCTAAATTATAGCTTTCACATGAAGGCTATAACCCAACTATAGCACAAGACTATGCGGAAAGGACCAAGGAAGGGGAAGGGAGGGGGAAGGTTTTGGTGGAGGGAGGGTAATAGGTGGGTCCACATCTATGGTGCATCTTAGAATGGGTACAGGCGATTGCACTAATGTACACAGCTATGATTTAACAATAAAAAAATAAAATAAATTTTAAAAAAGCAAACAAGGAAAATAAATTGTGTAAACTATTACCGGAAATTCCCATTCAGAAATCTAATGATTCTTAATCACATTTGCACTCAAAGATGTTAATTTTTTTTCCTAAGTAATTCAAACTTTGTATATGAAAGAAACGTATCCTTCTAATAAATGGTTTGCTGATTTCTAGCAAAAAAAAAAAACAAAAAAAAAGTTGCCAAAGCAATTGGATGCTCATATGCAAATAAATAAATAAATAAATTCGTTAAAACAGTCTTACATTTTCTTTTTCTTTTCTTTTTTTTTTTTCCTGATTTAAGTCCACATTTACTATCTTAGACTTAGGTTTTACCATTTTTTTTTTTTTAATAGATAAAAATATGCACCATAGATGTGGCCCAACCCAACACCCTCCCTCCACCCAAACCTCCCCCCTCCCTTCCCCTTCCTTGGTCCTTTCCTCATAGTCTTGTGGTATAGTTGGGTTATAGTCTTCATGTGAAAGCTAT
>CAUYPK010010664.1:0-29688 GCA_963574355.1 Loris lydekkerianus
ATGAAGGCTATAACCCAACTATACCACAAGACTATGAGGAAAGGACCAAGGAAGGGGAAGGGAGGGGGGAGGTTTAGGTGGAGGGAGGGTGATGGGTTGGGCCACATCTATGGTGCATATTTTTATCTACAATAAAAAAAATAAATAAATAAAAATAAATAAAAAAATAAAAATATTACTAATTATTATTCACCAATAGTAATAACAATACCCAGAGCACTTCCTGCCTAGCCCAGGCCCACCTCCTGCCTCTAACAAGCAGCCCACCATCCCCACCTGCAGTTCTCCCCCGAACCAAAAATATTCACCTGCCTTGTTGCTGTGTTGTCCTTAAGCAACCCTCGGGGTAAAGCTTTGCAGTAATTCTTCTGAAACTGGTCAAGACTTTCACACTCTCAGAGCTTCCCAGGGCCCTGGGGAGGGGGAAGTCACATCCACAAACCCCCAGAGGATCTCAAGCCCGCTCTGGCAGGGAATTTGCCCCATTACATGCTGAGGTCATGAGCAGTGGGAGGGCAGCACCTTCCTCCATGTACCTGGCACACAGGGCACACCCAATGGCTGCTTGCTAAGAAATGACTGGTTGGATAAATTGATGGAAGAACAATTAGTTACCTGGAATGCTAAAAATCAGAAGGAAATTAAATCTGGGTTTGCACAGGAAATACAGAGCTAAGTAAATACTACCATCACTATGGCCCACTCATTTTACTCCCAGGAGGAAACCCAATCCACAGCTCATGTTGTTCCTCTGGATAAAATTCTAATGTATCTCAGAGCCTATGGATGTCAGCTTGAAATTCTAGCTCAATCTCTGTGGTTTACCTCCAAAGCCTTACTTTCCTCTTCTGTGTATTCTTCTGTACCACAAAAGTGGTACATGCATCCATTTACTCACTTGAAGCTTCGACAAAAACTCCTTAAGTCACTAAAATATGCCAAGCACTGTTCTAGGTCCTCGGGGATCTAGCAGTGTCCAAATAGAGGAAGAGAGAAAAACAGATCAGTGAGATGTGGTACAGAGGATGGTGGATGTGCAGAGAAAAACACAGCAAGGAAGGAGGGCAGGGAGTATAGAAGAGAGTGTGGATGCCAGCTGGGATGGCTGTCCAAGGGTTTTGAGCAGAGACCTGAAGAAAGGGGCTGTCTTAGTCTATGCCAGCCTGCTATAACAAAACACCTTAAGGTGGATGGCTTATAAACAGAAATGTTTTTCTTACAGTTCTGAAGGCTGGAAATCCAAAATCAAGGAGATTCAGTGGATTGGTGAGGGCCACTTTAACTCATAGATAGTGCCTTCTCACTGTGTCCTTACATACTAGGAGGAGCAGGGTATCTGTCTTGGGCCTCTTTTATGAAGCCACTAATCTCATTCATAAGGCTCCATCTTCATGGTCTAATCACCTCCCAAAGGCCCCACCACCTAACACCATCATCTTGGGGGTTAGGAGATCAACAGGTGAATTTGGACGGGCATAAACACTCACCCCAATCCTTGGGGAACCATGTTCCAAGCAGAGTGTTCCAGGGTCCCACCCCAGGGGCCAGTCCACAGAGACCTGTGGATCTGGCAGTGGTTGACTGAGGAAATGTAAAGTTAGAAACGATGAGAGACAAAGAGATGAGACATACAGAATAGAATTTTCAAAGGTGAGAGCACAGCGGACCACGGCCCACTTGTGGGGTTCCTGTGGGTGGCCCCGAGTGTCAGTTCTACTCAGCTTTTATTGAAGGCTATTTGCTCATTAGCCCAGAGGGTAAGGTGAGGAAGCAAAGACATCAACAGTTTCTCTGAGTAAGCTTGTCAGCTCCTATTGTTTCTATAATCATTAACTTTAAGGGATTTTGACCTGCCTTGTGGAGTTGTGGGGATAAGGGAGAAAACCCTTATAAATCTCTTAGGAGAGAACCTGAGTAGTCTTAAGAAATTCAGAACCTGAGCCTTGTGTGGGGGCAGCCTCCTGTCTGTGGTCACACACAGATTCTTGGGGGAGGGGGTGTTAATCTCTAGTAGTCCACTGCAGAATAACTAACCACTGGCGTCAATCTCCTCTGAAGAATCGGTAGGAAAGAGGAATTTTCCTCTCATCACCACCACAGAGGCATCTTCCTCTGTCATAAGGTATACAAGTCCTCCTACCCATATTTCAGGGCTCAAGCTGTTCCCTTGATCTCTGTGGATACAAATATCCACAATTGGTATTTGCTTTGGATGCTGACTAGGCAGAAGATGGCCTAGTTAATGTTTCTTGCTAGGCCTTGTACACAGCACCCTCAGTGGCAATTATTTCTTCAGAGTGTTTACAGACCCAGCAGGGGTGATTGCAAGCTGTATCCCCTACAGGTCAGACTTCTAGGAAAAACAGGAAACTTGCTCAGATAAAAAATTGAGCAGCAGCCGGTTTAAAGGTAAACTAGCTGACCTTTCTTTGTTCTGCCTCACTCAGCTTACTTTTTTATTTTCCCCTTTTAATGGGGGTGTTTTCCCTTGCCAAGAATGAGGTCTTCAGTCCCCACTCTACCTGTATCAGGCACAGCAAGTGCAAAGGCCCCAGACCCCTAATGAGATGGGTGAGTTTGAAGTACAAGAAAGCAGAAATGGGTGACACTGGTTAGCCACAGGAGAGGAGGTGAGAGAAGAAACAAGAGCAGGACTCAAGAGGCCAAGTTAACTACTTTGACTTTTGCTCTGGGTAAAAGGTGAGGGTTGTCACAGGCATTGAGCAGGGGCATCATGTGAAGTAGCTTAGGTCTTACCAGAGCTCTGGCTGCTGTATTAATGAGAGAATGAAGGGGAAAGCCCAGAAGCAGAGAGGCCAGCCAGGTGGCCAGGTGAGAGCTGGTGGTGGCTTGGACAAGGTGGTGGTTCTGGAGTGGTAGAAGCAGTCAGATTCTAGGTATAAGTTGAGAGTAGAACCCTGAGGACTGATTACGTGTTGTAAAATAGAGTGCAATTGAGGATGACAGAGATTTTGACCTGCCTTGTGGAGTTGTTATGGGGATAAGGGAGAAAAACCTTATAAAGCTCCTAGCAGAGAGCCTAGCATATGGTGGGTACTTCAGAAATGTCAATGTTGTTATTATTACCATGATTTGATTACTTACAAAAATTTGATTATCTCTTTCACTGAGTCACAGCAAGGTAGAAAAAGCAATTAAGGAGAAAGAGAGGCACTCTTAGAAGACGTCTGATTGGAAAGAAAAAAAATGCCAGTTAACAGTAGACAAGAGGGCTAAACAAATTCATTAAGAGGAAATACAAGAAGCCACAAAAGCCACAGCAATTCAGAGCCAGTCAGTGGGAAGGCCATATTCCACACGCCTCAGTAAGTCCCTAGAAATGGTCTCATGAAAGTTAATTTTCTTAATGCCAGTGAGCCATCCAAAAGATCAAATTATGTTTATTGTATTCTGCTTAAAAGATCAATAAAATGTGTAACCCATTACAGGAACACTTCCATCTAAAATGTTCAAAAGAAAATACTTGGTGCTTAAAAGGATAATTCATTTAAGGTATCTGGAGGAAAAAATGGCTACCTTGAGACTGTGGGAAGCTGCATTTCATTATAACAACCTAAATTCACTCACATTCAAATATGAAAGACACATTCACATCCATTACCTCCTTTGATGTTCATAAAAGACCTAGGAGATAGGTAATTATCCTTAACTTCATAGGCGTGAAACATTGTAAGCCCAGAAATATGGAGTGACTTGTTTGAAGTCACACTGCAGAGCAGACAGAAAGCCGAAGTTGGGAGAGTGGAAGGAGGACTCCTCCCACTTCACTTCACTGGCCAGTGACTCCCTGGTGACTGTGTGCCTAGTAAGGGTGCCTTAGGTGGGAAGACCCAAACCTAGAACTGAAATCCAGTTCTGCCACTAATGTCTGTGCAATTTTTTTATAATCTAAATGAGATATGGCCAAATATTTTCATTTACATGCCAAATTTAATCACTGATGATGGCTCCTAGGAGTCCAGTGTTGAAGGATTCCATGAACAGACTGTCTGCACTGGAAAGAGATGTGAGTTTGATTAGTAATGTCTGCCATGAGTATAGTCTGGGAAACTGGAGGCATGCCTCCTGTCTATCATCTAATCACTAGATGATCTATGAATTCCCTTCTAAATCTCATCTCATGTTAGATGATCACAACTAAATAGAAATGTCTGGATCCATGAATAAAAGAGGAATGAAAATGTGTTTGTGAGTGTGTATACACATATACGTATATAGTAGAACCTTAGTAGTCAACCACCTCCTTGCACTGACCAATTCCTTAAGTTGACCTAATTTTCATAGAGTGGACATGCACCACATGAACATGTCAGTATAGTAGGCCTAGGTCCTTATCACCTCCATATATTGACCAGGTTGTCTCAGTCCTTTGGGTGGTCAACTTACAGAAGGTCTACTGTGTGTGTGTTTGTACATGGTCCAGGTGTGTCTGTGTGTGTGTATACACGCATGCACTTTCCCCAATACCAGAGAGACTCCACCAGAGGCTTTTTGTATCATAACATTTTCAGATATTTATATTTCACATTTTTAGAATATTCTTGCTCTGAGAAGCTCAAAGTAATATACTTTACTTACAGGTTTATGTATTTTCCGATTGCCATTTATAAAAATTTTATCCTCTTCTTAAACCATAGCTAACAAGTTTTTGCTCATATTTCCAGAATGTGTTCTACCATTAACAGCAGAGGTGGCTTTATTGCCTAATCAATTGCTCTGCAAATCTTTAATCAGTTACGCTATAAATCCTACTTTTTTGCATATACGACATTTTTGCAGATAAATAAAAACCGTGGCTTAAAAATAATAAATACAAACTATAGTGGGGGTAAGATTGTACTTCCTACATCTATTTCTACCTTCTTCTACCAAGAATAACCTTCATACTGAAAAACATATGTTCTTGTTGGAATGGCAGCTTCTGTGGCTTAGTTGTGATGTCTTACCTTGGATCAAGGCTACCGTATACATTATTGATGTGTCTGTGTAATGAAGGTCATCTTTGACAATCTCAAAAGGCAAAGGTCTAGGAGCAGCTTCTTTGACACTAATTTATGCCAGAAATCATCTATTATTTATTGCTCTGAACATAGCAAGCCTGTGAAATTCATTAGTAGTAATCAAAGAAAGAATTCTTTTTTTGAGCTACAAATATACACATGAAGATGTTTTTTATTCCCTACTTCATTTAACAATCACAAAATTTATGGCATCTTTTCCCCAAATCTGAATATTAAAGATAAAGAAACAGAGGTAAGTTCATTTATGCAACAAATAGTTCTTGAGCAGATATCAGGTGTCAGAGGTTGACTATAAAGCCAGTTTAGAACCTAGCCACTGGATTCAAGTTAGCCTGACCTATCCTCTATCCTAGCATTTCTCATGCTGTGGTTTGATATGCCCTACCTACATCAGACTCAACCAGGGTCATAAACATACCCTTCAGCTCACCCAGGTTTACAGAATCAGAATAGGACAGAGGAACTTGAGAATCTGCCTTTTACCGAGAAACTCTGTTGATTCTACACACCAGCACATTCAGAATGACTGTTTCTCATCACATCATATTCCAAAATACTTTAAGCAAGAAGAGGGTATGTACAATGTCAGACTTGAGGACTGTGTAGCATTGTCTAATTATATTAGGAGAGTTTAACTAGAACATTAACAAAACTTTTTCTCATTAAATAAAGTATAGAACAAAATTTTGGTGATGGCTTCCAAATAAACAGCATATTCACACAAGTGTCTGATTCTGTCTTCACAAAAATGTCTTGTCAGTAAAAAAAGTTAATAAAATGATTCCTATATATGAAAAGACTATGATGCTGGATAATTTGCAAATATTTTGCTTTAAAAGAGGAAAAATCACAAGGGGGGCAGCAACCTGGAAAGTCACATATCCATGCCTCCATCTGATATCTGGATTCTCTTTTTGTCCTCTGCACTAACACCTCTGGAGCTGGGGAGCTCACCATCTGCAAGGGTTGCCCACTTCACTGCTCTGCCCTGACACTGTCTCCATGAAACTCCTACTCAATGGTCCAGTGTCTGTCATTCAACCATGGAGAGCCATTGCCATGAATTTTTCAGTTAGATATTTGATAAGAATTAACACAAAAGAACTATGAGCCAGGAGACGTTCTCCCCACAAAATGCATGTTCAATGTATTCATTTATTTAAAGTTCATAATGAATATTGCTCTTCAAACTCTCAGTTTAACAATGCACCAAGCTAACCTATATTGCCCTATGAAAGAAAGTCCCCATGAAGACACAGAAAAAGGCCAAATTCCAAAACCCCTTTGAAATCTAAAGATAGTAAGCTACTCCCAGAGGACTTAGGGAATTTTTATTAACTCCAAACATGATTGGTATCACCATTGGCAGCCACGCATGAGTCTTCACATAGAGCAGAGCACAGAGCTGCCAGCAGGCAGTTGGAGAACCAGAATAAGAGGAGCCTACAGAACTAGGCCTCGTGCCTGCTACACACCACCTTCTGCTGGTGACATCAACGTGCCAGAGGACAGACGGGGCTAAACACTATGTTAGAAGGATCTTCCTTATCAAAAAACTACCAAACGTCAAAACCAGTATGAAAAGAACAGTCAAGATCATGGAAGTATTAACCCAACAAGTTAGAGAAAAAGTATGTCTCTGAAAGTTATTTATGCTAAGAAATAAAGAAAATAAACACACGGAGTGTGTAAGTGTCACCACTTATCACTCTTCATCCTCTATCCTTGCTCTATGGTAGCACTTTTCTATAGTAAACTCTGGGCTAGCCTTGGCCTTAACCGTGTATAACGAGACCTTGGCAAATGAAGAGGAAGAGGAGAAAGGAGAAAGAGAAAACAAAGAGGGAAATTAAGTTTTCCTGAGTCTCCAGTTCAATAAGATACACTAAATTCCAAGAAACCTGAATGGAAGGAAACACTTGGAAATATATCCTTGCACTTTATAAATTACAAGGTTAATAAAAACTACAGGTTACAGAATGGCCCAAATAGTTTATTCACAAAGGAACTGGAGGAGGAGGAGAGAAGGAGGCTCAGGGACATTGGAAAGAGAGAGGAGAAAAGGTCTGCTACTGATGGTTGCCTGTGGTGTCCTCCATCCGTGCTAAATACAGGGTACACTTTCTCCCTGCTTAATAATTTTTTTTTTTTTTAATTTTTAAAGACAGAGTCTCACTTTGTCACCCTCAGTAGAATGCTGTGGCATCATAGCTCACAGCAACCTCCAGTTCTTGGGCTTAAGTGATTCTCTTGTCTCAGCCTCCCAAGTAGCTGGAACTACAGGTGCCCGCCACAGTGCCTGGCTATTTTCTTGTTGCAGTTTGGCCAGGCCTGGGTTTGAACCCACCACCCTCCGTATATGGGGCTGGCACCCTGCTCACTGAGCCATAGACGCCACCCCCTACTTAATCGTTTTTAAAGCATCTTTAGACAACCTCACACATCGGTACGACAACTACCACTTGAAAGTAAAAGCATTCCCCTAAATTATTTAAATCAAACAGAAAATGAAAAGTAATTACAAATGTTTTAAATATTAAAAGGAGGAAAAAACGTGTCCAAATTACATACAAGTAATCATAGTTTTGAGTAGTTTCCTTTTCAATAACAAGCTTTGAAAAACATCTTATTTAAAAAAAAAATAGCAGGAACCAATAACATACATGTATTAAAAGAATTAGAAAATAAAACAAAAGCCCATAAGTTCATTTTAATAATAACTATCATTTAAATGGTGCTAAACAGATATACAGAAGATTTTTAAATAAGAGTTGTCCCTCAGAGATTGCAGGTGGGAATGTAAAATGGTCAGCTAATGGTTCCTGAAAAAGCTACATATACAGTTACCCGTAATTTCTCTCCCAGGTATACACGAAAGAGGAATGAAAACATGTGTCCACACAAAAACTTACATGCTGATGTCACAGCAGTGTTATTTACAACAGCCAAAAAGTGGAAACAACCCAAATGTCCATTAATTGATGAATGTATAAACAAAATTCATATACTGGAATATGATTTGGCCATAAAAAGGAAAGAATTACAGACACATAATACAACACGGGTGACCTTGAAACACTGTGTTCAAGCTAACAATCCTGACAGCAAAGGTCACATATTACAAGATTCCATTCATATGAAATGTCCAGAATAGGGAAATCCACAGAGCCCAAAAGCAGATTAGTGGTTCCCAGGGCCGGCGGGAGGGAAATAATAGGTAATAACTGTTAATGGCTACCGGGTTCTGTTAGGGATGATGAAAACGCTACAAAATTAGTGGCGATGGCTGCACAACGAAAACAGCTGCATCGTACATCTTAAAGAAATTCTTTGGTGTATGAATAAAATCATTTTTTAAAGCAATTAGCATATAACCGACTCTGGGCTACACAGCGATATCAACGAAACAGAGCACGTAGATCAGAAACAGCCCCCCATACACACATTATACGAATTCATATCATATAAAGGATGAATAACAAACAGGGAGCAATACATTATTCAAGACATAGCATTAAAAAAGGCTTTTGCCAAAAAAGCACATCAAATTTGGATTCTCACCGCCATACAGGAAAATGAATCATGTTTAGATTAATGATTCGGATGTATAAAGGAACTAGGTACAGACATGAAAGTATTTATTGCCCTGCGGAAGAAGACAGACTTCCCAACATAAAAGCAAGGGAAGCGGCCACAAATCAGAACACTGAAGGATGTGCTATCTTAAAATATAAATAAGCATCTCCAGAACAAAACGCCTGCAAAATTTAAAGGACAGTAATAAAACTGAACAAAACATACTTAATGAATTCTTCACACTTGAGGTTAATATTTTTATTTAAAAGGGATGATCTATAATAGGAAAATGAATAAATAATATTAACAGACAGAAGAAAATCAAATAGCTAATGAACATTCAATTTCATAAATAATAACAAAATATGGGGGCGTTTTTCCACCTATCCAACTGGAAAAAAATTTACAAATTAGTGCTGCCAAGTTAGACACTCTGGTAGTGTCTCATATCAGTGCAGAAACAATTGTGCAGTAACAAATTCATAAAAATTATAATGCCCACGTAAACATATGTCAGAATATAAATTTTTTTAAATAAAATCTATATTTGCTTTGGATGTGCTCAAGCAGGCATTAAAGAGAGATGCAAATCAAAACTGCCCTGAGATATCACCAAGCCCAGTGAGAACAGCCCACATCACAGACCCAAAGCTGTAGATGCAGCCATGGATGTGGAGAGAAGGGAACACTTTTACACTGCTGCTGGGTTTGCAAACTAATGCAGCCTCTATTGAAAGAAGTATGGAGAATCCTTAAAGAGCTAAAGGTAAACATGCTATTTAATCCCATTACTAAGTATGTGCCCAAAAGGAAAGAAGTCATTTTACCATAAGGACATTTGCACTAGAATGTTTGTCACAGCTCGATTGACAATTGTCAAAACATGGAATCAACCAAAATGCCCATCAACACAGGAATGGATTAATAAGCTATGATATATTAATAAACAGTATACCATGGAATACTATTCAGCCATAAAAATGATGAAGACTTTATGTCTTTTGTATTTACCTGCATGGAGTTGAAGCACGTTCTTCTTAAAGTATCACAAGAATAGAAAAACAAGTATCCAAAGTACTCAATACTAGTAAGAAACCAATAGATAAACAACCACATGCCCCCACAAGAGGAAAATACAATTATATTCAAGTGGGGGGAGAAAGGGGCGGAAGGGGAGGAGGATTGGTAAATTCTCACCTAATGTGCACAATGTAAGGGTTTATGTCACACTCCCTGGGTGAAGGGCTCAACTACAACTTGAACTTTACCTTAGAAATGCAAACAATGTAACCTAATTATTCGTACCCTCATATTAATCTGAAATATATAAAAAAGAGAGAGAGACATGCAAAGATGTCGAGCCTGTTCTGCAGGTGTCCTGGCATATGGTCTTCCAACCTTGCTCCGTCTGGGGCCCTGACCACCAGCCCTGCCTCTGAGTATACTGCCTAGCTCAGCTGCCCTCTCCCACCACCTGATGCCAACAACCAGATGCGTGCTGCCGCTCTGCCTGCAGGGAGGGTTGCCTTTTCATTGCCATTAGGGCCACCCATGAGTGGGGCTTCAAGATGGCTGTAGTCTATTTTGGGTTCATACCCTCTTCTTTTCTGCTGACCCATCTGATTTTGGAGATGAGAAAAGAGAAAAAGCAGGCCCAAGTGTGTTTTCTCTTTTACCCTCAGTGGGAAGGAGTCTGAAAGGTCCGGTCCTGCAGCATGTGGCTCCTCCAGCGAATGGCCATGGTGTGATGGGGAGCACCATGGGAACTCCTGCTCCAGCTGCCTCCTGCAGTGTGGCAGGTTTCTTCCTCTAGGGGATTCCTTCTCACACGGTGAGCTCAGGGTCCTAGAAGGTCTCGCGTCTAGCAGAAACTGGGAGACAGACCACAAGTTTTTCATTGTGGGCACTGTCTTCAGCCCTTTCTTCATTTGCTCTTGAGTTTTTCCACTTGTACAAGGCAAGTTGTGCCCAGGAGGCTACTGCACATCTCTATTGCTCCTTGGAACGCCATGGTCTGTCATCCACCGCATTAGATCCTTCAGCTCCAAGGCACCCTGCTCGACCCCTGGCCTTACTGTGCCCTTGGAGTGATTATGTCCTCCTGAATCTGCTGGTTAAGTGCTGACACCTTCTCCCCTTAGTCTAGAACCTACCACGTCATCTAGTGGGAATCCTAGCCCACAAATGACACCGAGATTTTCAAAGATCCCATTTCACTGTGAGCAGCATAGAGTGACTTCTTTATTGGCTGCATTAGGAACCTGTCCCACACCTTCTCGAGGAATACAGTGAGCTCTCTAGTCTCACATAATACATTCAATTATTTACACCTCTTGAAGCCTTCCAACCTCCTCCTCATTTCTCTGCTGAGACTGTTCTAACATCTCTGTCTTATTAAGACATCATTGTTTCCTAGTCTCATTTCTAATACGAGATTAGCATTGGCTCCAAGGCGTCCTTGCCAGGACATTACATCTTGGATCATAGGAGAATGCCAGTGTTCATAAATTTTCTCCTTTCCAGCCATACACCCTCAAAGCCTACTCTCACTTGTGATGCTGCAGCTCGAGCATGTGTGTCTGCCACCAATCCTGCAATTCTGTAGTAATTAAGCTATTTCCTCCCAGAGCAGGCACTGTGGCCCCTGTTTGGACCATGCTGAGGCCCGATGCTATGTACTGGTGTGAAGCCTACGGTGGAAAATGGTTCGGATCTTAAGCAGGACAGGAATCGTGTTCCAAGTCAGATACTGTCCCTCCACAGGCCTCTAGGAAAAGGCAGGCTTATTTGCCCTACTGCTTCTGTCAGCCTGGAAAATTAGAAAGAATCTGGGGTTCTAAGATGCTGAGACATTCTGTGAAAATGTCCTGATCAGGCCTCCAGATCTCACCCTTTTCTTATCAAGGTTTTGACATTGACATTGGAGACCCATTGAGGCCATGCATCCACTCTAATTTGCTCTGCCACCCTTGTTACTCAGTCCTGGGCTTGACTTCTACATGGCATTTCCTGCAGCTTCAGGAGTCGAGCATCTCTTTAAATTATATTGTAGAGACCCTGTGAGTCTAAATATGCCACAGGTGAATAGCTGATCTGAGCCTCCCACGTTGATTTTTAAAACCTTCCATAGCAGTCAGCAGAATCCAACCAACTTCTAAATCTTTTTAATGGCCATTGACCCAAGGCATTCCTGCATTAAAGCATTGGTATAATCATAATGTTTGGTTTACTTTCAACCTGCACTTACTCTTCCTGGCTGAAATGTTTAGTAATTTTGATACGACAGCATGCTAGTATCAGCCTCTCTCCACCTAACATCACCAATGGGTGACCCAGAGCACCTGCTTTCTAGGAGAAACTCCACTGTCCTCAAACCTAGGACTTTGTGTAGGTGGATTACTTGGGAAATATTACTATGGAAGAAGTAGGGGAGACTAGAAAGAATGAAAAGGGGAAGGAAGAAAGAAATGAAGGGCACATACACTGCTATTGACAGCTGGGCCCACTGGCACTGATGAGCACAGAGATTGACTCTCAGAATGTTCTGCCTGAGGATGGACAAGATAAGCATTTATCCACCAGCTGCCAGCTCCCATGGATTGAAAGTGCCCATGGGTTTCTTAACTTCCTCTGCTCTTGTATCTAAATTCTGTGCTGTGGTATTGGAGAATTTTAGAGCAAAAATCAAAGGCACATGGCACAGACCCTTAAGGTGAGATGCTGTCCATAAAAAATCAATTAAATCCCATAGGGAACTATTCACAAGACTTGGCTAAAATCAGTGTGGTAGGCTGAGTAACTATCCCTGAAAGACATCCATGTCCTAAACTCCGGAACCTATGATTATTACCTTATATGTCAGCAGTTCTCAACCTGTGGGTTGAGACCCCTTTTTTCCATTTCTAACAATGTCGCAATTAGGAAAATTGAGAACCACTGTTACATGTGAAGACACTTTGCAGATAGGATTAAATTCAGAATTTTGAAGCAGGGGTTATCTGGGTGGGCCCTAAATAGAAGCACAAGTGTCCTTATAAGAGGGAGGCAGAGGAGATCTGACTACAGAAGAGAAGGTGATGTGAGGACAGAGCAGGCTTGGAAGTTGGAGGAAGGGGCCACAAGCCAAAAGTCCAGGCAGCTGCTGGAAGCTGGAAAAGGCAAAGAAATGGATTCTGCCCTCAAAGACTTGACACTTGACTTTAGCCCAGTGAAACTGATTTTAGACCTCTGATTTCCAGACCTGTAAGAAAATATATTCTGTGTTGTATTAAGCTACTAAGTAAATGGTAATTTGTTACAGTGGTAACAGGAAACAACTATCCACATGGTTTCCCCTTCTGATCTTTCAAACTTAAATATTAAATGTCATTGTCTTAGAGGACTCAAAGGACTGTTCAATCTAAAATGAGTCTCTTATTCTTTTCCTCAAAACGCTGTTTGCTTCCTTTATGATGCTGACACTTTGCTTTTATTTTCTTTATGTGTTTCCCTACTTTTTAGTAGGTGTCTCTGCCTGCCTTACAGAGAAGCTTCATGAGGGCAGGGACTGAGTCTGTCTTCACCATCATGGGCTCACTGCCCAGCAGAGCACCTGACACTGTCAACACCTAAGAAGCACATTTTTTGACTGATTGATCGCTCACAAATAGCTGATTGTATTCAGTGAAGGCCTTCTGGTTGACATTTATTTATTGCCAAATCACCAATGCATAGTACAGTGCTTAACACAGAACAGGTGTGTAAGAAACATTGGATGAATTAAATGAGAGATGGCTGAAAACATACCTTTTGTGGTGTCAGATGTATATTCACTCCAAAACCACTTGTCAAAACAGTTCAATTAATTCACAGCAATTAAAATCAGCAGAAAGAGATCTTGCCAGCCAGTGACTTTCCTGTGACCTATAAGAGAAAAGTGGATCAGTCATTGTGGGCAAGAGACTTGAATAGAAACTTCTCTGAAGAAGATAGGTGCATGGTCTACAGACACATGAAACATGCTCATCATCTTTGATCATCAGAGAAATGCAAATCAAAACCACTTTGAGATATCATCTAACTCCAGTAAGAGTAGCCCACATAACAAAATCCCTAAACTACAGATGTTGGCGTGGATGCGGACAGAAGGGAACACTTCTACACTGCTGGTGGGAATGCTAATTTTACCTTTTTGGAAAGAAGTTTGGAGAACACTCAGGGATCTAAAAGTAGACCTGCTATTTGATTCTGTAATTTCTCTACTAAGTGTATATCCAAAAGACAAAAAATCACTTTGCAACAAAGATATTTGCACCAGATTGTTCATTGAAGCTCAATTCATAATTGCCAAGTCATGGAAGAAGCCCAAGTGCCCATCAACTCATGAATGGATTAATAAATTGTGGTATATGTATACCATGGAATACTATGCAGCCTTAAAAAGGATGGAGACTTTACCTCTTTTATATTTACATGGATGGAGCTAGAAAATATTCTTCTTAGTAAAGTATCTCAAGAATGGAAGAAAAAGTATCCAATGTACTCAGTACTTTTATGAAACCAATTTATAATTAATCACACTTTCTTATGAAAGATAGATCACAACTATAGCCCAGAATGAAGGAGAGAAGTGGAGGGGGATGTGAGGGGAGGAGGTAAGTTTGATAGAGGGAGGGTAAATGGAGGGACCACACCTATGGAGCATATTGCAAGGGTACAAGTCAAATCTATCAAGTATAGAACATAAATGTCTTAACAATAATTGAGTAAATGAGGTGAAAGTTGGATGTAAGCATTCTAAATTGTATTAAAAAATCAACATATTGTACCCCACAAATGCGTAAATGTACTCATGATTTATGTGTATATGACTTAATAAAAGGAAAAAAAAGACAGAGAAAAGTGGCTAATACTCTGGATTTCCTAACCATTCCCCAAGCTGTCTTGACAAAGCAAGGAATGTATTTGTAGTCTTATAGTCTTCAAAATTCAGACATCTAAAATTAGGCTTCCTGGTAAAGTAGGTAAAAGTGAACCTTTCTCTTTCCCCCCTATGTTCATGCCTTAGACAATGAGCAACAAGAACCCCAGTCCTCCAAACACAGTGAGTACCAGAAAAACACATCCCCTTTCCCACCTAACCTCACACAAGTACCCACAGGAGAGATGGAGAAGCTATTCCCACAGATGAGGCAACCCTTGATCACCATGTAGCTGGCCGGGTAAGTCCGTCGCCTTGCAGACCCAGAGTCCTACAAAGGTATGCTGCCCATTTCAAGTATTTTAAGCTTGAAGGAAAAAAAATAGATTTGTTTTTATTTTTTAGACTTGCATTGGCTATTCTGTTTTTTTTTTTTTTTTTCTGGTTCCATATGAAATGCAGTATTATTTTTTCAAGTTCTTCAAAGTATTATATTGGTACTTTGATAGGAATTGCATTGAATCTGTAGATCACTTTGGGTAGTATGGACATTTTAACAACATTGATTCTTCCCAGCCATGAGCATAGTATGTTCTTCCATTTGTTAACATCTTTTGCTACTTCTTTTTTCGGGAGTTATGTAGTTCTCTTTGTAGAGCTGCTTCACATCCTTTGTTAGATATATTCCCAGGTATTTCATGTTCTTTGAAGCTACTGTGAAGGGTGTTGTGTCTTTGACTTGAATGTCAGCTTGGGTCATATGGGAATATACAAAGTCTACTGATTTGTGGACATTGATTTTGTATCCCAAAACTTTACTATATTCCTATGGAAAGAAGTGTGAAGAATCCTCAAAGAGTTAAAAGTTGACCTTCCATATGATCTGTCAATCCCATTACTACATATCTACCCAGAAGAAAAAAAAATCATTTCCCAAAAGGATATTTGCACTAGAATGTTTATTGCAGTTCAATTAATAATCACCAAGATACCAAGAATGGATTAATAAATTGTGGTATATGTATACCATGGAATATTATGCAGCCTTAAAGAAACATGGAGACTTTACCTCTTTCAAGTTTACATGGATGAAGCTGGAACATATTCTTCTTAGCAAAGTATCTCAAGAATGGAAGAAAATGTATCTAATGTACTCAGCCCTACTATGAAACTAAGAATATGGGGAAAGGAAAAAGTGAGGGGAGGAGGGAGGATGGTCGGAGGGAGGGTGATTTGTGGGATTACACCTACGGTGTACCTTACAAGGGTACATGTGAAACTTACTAAATGTAGACTATAAATGTCTTAACACAATAACTAAGAAAATGCCAGGAAGGCTATGTTAATCAGTGTGATGAAAATTTGTCAAATTATACATAAAACCAGTGTATGGTGCCCCATGATTGCATTGATGTATAAGCTGTGATTTAATGAGAAAAAAAAAAAGTCACCAAGATATGGAATCAACCCAAGTGCCCATCAACACATGAATGGCTTAATAAACTGTGTCATATGTACATAGATAGATTCATCTATCTCTATCTATCTATCTGATGGAATACTATTCAGCCATAAAAAGATGGAGAGTTTACAACTTTTGCATTTACCTGGATGGAGCGGAAGCACATTCTTCTTAGTAAAGTATCACAAGAATGGAAAAGCAAGTATCCAATGTACTCAATACTAATATGAAACCAAGAAACAAAAAACCACACACCCACAGGAGAGAAAAACACAATTATATCCCGGGGGAGGAGGAGGGAGAGAGGACAGGGGAGTGCGGAGGAGAACTGATGAGCTCTCACCTAATGTGCACCATGTGAGGTATACAGCACCCTTGGGTGAAGGGCTCCACTACAACTTGAACTTTACCTTAGAAACAAAACAATGTAACCTAATCATTTCTACCTTCATTTCTATTAATCGGAGCCCGTAGCACAGTGGTTACCATGCCAGCCACATACACCAAAGGTGTTGGGTTCAAACCTGGCCCAAGACAGCTAAACAACTGCAACAAAAAAATATCCAGACGTTGTGGTGGGCGCCTGTAGTCCCAGCTACTTGGGAGGCTGAGGTAAGAGAATTGCTTAAGCCCAAAAGTTTGAGGTTGCTATGAGCTGTGATGCCATGGCACTCTACTGAGGGTGACATAGTGAGACTTTGTCTCTAAAAAATAAATTAATTAATTAAATAAAACAAAGTATTATTTTGAATTCAGAACTATACCATGGTCTCTAAATTTGCCAGGTAACCCTATACTTTGGTAATTACAGTAACTTTATGATTTTGATGTTTTGATCCCCACTGGTTATCGATTCATTGTGTTTATTCATTACTGGTTTGAACATGGAAGAAAAAAAAGGCAACATGAGTGGCACCCAGCAACTGCCCACAGTGTGCCAGAGGGAAGGAGTCCCTTTCCTTCACCACCTGCTCGATCCACACAATTTCAATTTCATGCTGTCCCTAATCAACACTCCAAATACCCACTTCTCTCCAGATACCCCAGCCTGTTAGGCTGGTGTCCTGGTGCTGCTCCTGGCTCCTACTTCTCCTAAATGACTTCCTTGAATACACAGCAGTTAGCTGACATCATTGAAGATTTAGTGGTAAGTCCATTAAATTCAAGAAGTGGGGAGGGGTGGGGGTCTCAATAAGTTCCTATCTAACGGGTACAATGTAGAGGTGGACAGCACAGCTCCTGGGTGAAGGACTCAGCTACAACTTGGACTTTACCTTACAAATCCAAACAATGTTACCTAATTGCTTGTATCCTCATATTAATCTGAACTAAAGCAAAACAAAAAGCAAACAGTGGCAGGAAGCTTTCTCTCTCCCTGACAGTGAGCTAGATTACAGAGCTGAACAAGCACAGTGTCTCTTTTACAGGAAGATGACCGCCTCACACAGAAGATTGTCAGATATGCAAATTAAAGCAAAAATGTTGTCTAGAGGCCAGGATACAAGATGCTCAAAGGAAAAATGGGGTCATTTCTAAAGATGGTTTGAAAGGAAGACTTCACGGGGTGCGGGGGGGTGCTTTATCTGAATGTCAAGAGCTGGAGAGAGAATGTCAAGAGAGGATCAGAAAGAGAGAAAGACATATCACTGTGAGCAACTCTGGGGCACCATGTGGCATGTCAAGGAGACAGCAAGTAGAACAGCGTGGGGGTGCAGGTACGTGCAGACCACAGCAGAACTGGCTTGAGGGTAGACAGCACCCATCAGGGAGGGGCCGTGGCCCCCTTGAAGGTGCTCCAGGCCTGCACATCCATCAATGCCCACTACCTCTGTCCTGGAAAGCCAATTATAATTCTGTGGGACTCAAAGATCTCATTTAAAAAGCTATGGTTAAGAAGGATAGATATTCATTCAGATACCAAAACTGAAAACAGCTCCAGACCCAGCCTGCAGAGCAGATGCTACGGGGAGGCTGAAATTACATTTGCATGCGTGTGTGTATCCAAGTTTAGTGGGGCAGGAGTGATTCTCTACCCCACCCGTGGGGAAGACGGAAGGCCTGACAGACAGCCATCTTCCAGTCACACTGGCTGCCAATTTTTATTGCCAGTATATCACATACACTGCACCTATATTTCTTACATCAATTTCATCTGGGCAAAGTATTTTATGAGTTTCCCCATTTTAGAGATGAAGTTGAGTTTAAAGAACTTCAATAACAGTCCCAAACTCTCTCAACCAAGAAGAAGCGGAGCTGGAATTCAGATCCAGGCTCGGCGATGAGTCTTTCTCTCCCAGGTCATAGTCCTTCATCCTGTCTGATGCTGGGAATGGACAGCTGACCTTGATGTCAGAGCTCTCCAGGACTTGTGTCTATGTGGCTATCAGATGAACATCTGCCCAGGTAACTTCTCCAAGTTATTGCAAGACAATAATGATAATAGCAACAACAACAATAACATGTAAGAAAGCACATGGTCAATATTTATACACAACAAAACACAAGGGGTTGCCACTGTTTTCCCTCCTCGTACTCACATTATTTTGTTGTTTTCTTTTTATTGTTGTCATCGTCTTCCTCATTTAAAATCATAACAGGCTCAAGCATTATTAGCAAGGTGAACAATAAAACACATCATTATGTGTGTGGACATTTTTTTCCTACTTGGGACTATAAATTAAATGTGCGAGAAAAGTAACCTTTTACTCCCAAGGAGAGATGATTTAACGTTGACTGACACCAACCCAGGTAGAAAACATCCCCAACGAAATAGGAACTCTACGTGTGATTTAGTGCGTGGGGATGTTCAAGCAGGAGGGAATCTCCTCACAAGGCAATTAACTCTGGGTGATCTGCCCATGGGTTTCTGACCCTTCATGAGTGATGGCCAGAAGGTCCATAAAGTCTGCAGCGATCCATCCGAGAGGATCACAGTTTGTAATCAAAATATGCAAAGAGAGAGGGAGAGGACTTGTGGCATCTGGCAGAGAAGAATTATTCATCCAGGTATTTATTCCACCTTGGCCCCGAGCATCTGGAGGAAGCATGCAAAGCATCTGTCTAAGGCTGTGATTTTTGTGGGGGCAGGGTATCAGGGTGTGTGTGTAAGACAGAGGACGTGGAATAAATAGATTGTACAAGCATCTGCAGAAGAGATGAGGCAACTGAAGCAGGCAAGTGTCATCGTCAAGTGCTAGATCTTTCAAATCAGATACAAGTCTGATTTCAAAGCAAATTCCAGTCCCAGCTCTGACACTTACTACGTGTTCCTCAGAAATTTCCTTGCACTTCCTAAATTCAGGTTCCTAACGTGTACAATGGGAATAGTAACTGACGGTGTTATCTGTGAAGATAGTGTGAGCTAACGTGTGCTAGCTAGCTTCATAATAAGTAATTAATAAACCTTGTCCATTTGCACAGGCAGTGTTGTCATCCCCAGTCTACTGTCTGAGCACTGAAGAAGAATAGAACAGAAACCAGATGGATTGGAATTTCCTCTTGTTAACCACAGCTCCAGCAAAAGCAGCTGGAATTTAAAACTATCTGGAAACTATCTGGGTCACATTCAAAGAACAACTTTTGAATGATTTCAAAGCCAATTCTTCATGTGAGGTCTTTGCTGCCTCCCCTGGGAGATTGTCAGAAATGCAGGGTCCAGGCTCCTCTCCTGAGCCTGCTCCATCAGAGTCTGCGTTTTAAGGAGAGCCCCACGTGACTTGTAAGCACAATCAGCTGTGAGGAACACTGAGCCAGGACACCACATCTGCATTTGTCCACAGTCATATCAGACCCTAATGAGTGGAAAGGAAGAGTCCGTTCAGCCAAGCAGCTGATCCATTCAGTCACACCTGACCAATTTATGCCCCAACAAGTGCACAGCTGAGCTGACCAGCTATGGTGGAACAATCCCCAGTGCAATCAGCCCCAAATGAGAAGCAGGTGGTATATGTGAAGGGCCATCCAAAAGCATTTTAAATGTCACAGACCCTTGCCCCCGTTAAGTTTACAACCTATTAGGGGCAGCAGAGAAGTAACCACGAAGTCAAGTCGCTAGATGAACAAGAATTGCTGCGGCAATTTATTCTGATTTGGAAAATCAGAGGAGCCTCTTGGAGAAGGTCTGAACGGACAGTGAGGAAGGAGCAGGAAGGGAGGCAGAGGCAGTTCAACAGAAGGGGTCACAAAGGGGACAGCTGGGACTTGCAGGATGTGTTCAGAGCTATGAATGGACATAACATGACTTGAGACTTGAAAGATGGTTTGGATCATGGAGAGTCTTGACAGCTGACTCACATGTTCTGACTTCAACATCAAAGCAGAAGGAAAGCAAAACATCACGGAAGTTAGTCATTAAAAGGGGAATGGCATGTTGGACAGGCACAGGTGAGATCCATTTTCTTCAGCCTTTGCTTAAGCAACAGAAATGGTCTTGCAAGGCAAGTCCATGTAATCTGGACTTGATCTGTCCTGCCCCAGTGAGCCTTGCTGGGTTCACTTTGACACATAAGGAAACCATCTCACTATTTGGGGATTTCCAGCCTGGATCAGTTATTTTTCTGATGCATACAATGGGCACGTTGGCCCCTAGCCTCACACTGAAATGATTCGCCCTCAGAGAGTGCAGCACTGTCTCAGGAAAGCAGCTAATCATTCCGGCCCTTCAGTTTCCAACCTCCCCTGGTCCCTCGCACTTACATGTAGCCATGAGACTAATTCTCACCAAAAGAGGAAAAACAGAAGCAGCACATTCATGCCCAGGCCAAGGCTTCAATGAAGCAGCCTTCACTCTTTCCCTGGAGCTCGATGCAGGTGACGGCAAGTCCCCAGGGATGACAGAGCCCGGGCCCCACATCTAAACAAGAGTAAGAGATTGGCCTCTATTGTATTTGAGACACTGTGTGTTTGGGGTCTATATGTTATAGCACTTAGGAGTAGCCTAACACAGAATTTACAGGAGTGAGTGCTAAGATTATAGGAGAAAAGGATGAGAAAGTGCTTTATAAATTACAGTGTCCTGAATACTGCCATAAGGCCCTTGCTTCATTGAATATGTGACAAACATCTATGGATCAGTTACACACCAAGCATGTACTTGCTACTGAGAAATCAGTGACGAACGGCACAGACTCATATCTAACCACCACCCGGCAGTGCCAGGAGGAGAATGAGAACTATGCCGTCTGTTTTTCGGCAGAGGAAATATTGCATCCTACCCCCACTCATCCTCCCAGTGGGACAAAAGCCAAGCAAAATCAGAGCCTTGCCTATTAAACGGCTTTCGCCAAGTTTCTTTGTATTTACATTTTTAAGTGTGTAGCTTGCTTTTCTCCAAACAAGATTTAAGACAGCTTGCAAGATAGTTTAATTTAAAAATGAAAAATAAAAGAAGAAAGTTATAAGAGGGTGGAAATATGAAATGGAACCATGAATATAGCTCAATATGCAGTTACTAAGGACTTACCATAAATACAGATCTCAGCTTTCTGGAAGCCGAATCAAAATGTGATGTTCTTTAGCTGTGATTATATTTTTCATTAGTTATTTAGTGCCTGTATTCTTCGTAGATGCTCCATAAAGGACAGACTATGTTTTTCTTTACTTACTCCTGAACCCACATGACCTCGCAAAGGCCCTGGTCCATGGGTGACAGCAAGTTCCCAGGGATGACAGAGCCTGGGCCCCACATCTAAACAAGAGTAAGAGATGAGCTCCTATTGTACTTGAGCCACTGTGTGTTTTGGGGTCTATTTGTTACAGCACTTAGGAGTAGCCTAACACAGGCTAAGTGACTGTCAAGATTATAGGAGAAAAGGTGAGACAGTGCTTTATATAGGCGCATCCATAAGGTACATCCATGAGGTATGAGCAGTGGTAGCCTGAGGTACAATTCTACCTGGCAGTGAGACCAGGAGGCACCCCACCCCCACCACAGGAATGCAAGTGGTGTGGGGAGCAGCGACCCTGCCATGTGCCTGCAGGGGACTCACTGGCCAGCGACCTGTGGCTGGTCCTCATTTCCAAAAGCCTGTGTGTTGATGGCATCAGACCAAACACAACAAACAAAAAGCAAATTCCTCGGGGATCTCATATCCTCTGGTCCCACACCCAAATTTCTGCCAATCTGGTGTGATCCAGGGGAGGACTGCTGACCTCCTGGAATGAGAGAAGGGCGATGGGGCCAGGAGGCAGAGAGCCTGTTCAGTGAGAGGGAAGAGAGAAATAATGAAAGTGACTCTTTCACAATCCTCTCCTTAACACGGTAGCACTGTAGTGGTTTAGATCCCATTAATGAGGCAGCTTGGGCTTACCTACGCCAAAGAAACCACTTATTTTATTATTAAGAGAAACCATTTTCTGACCCTGGCGTCTGCATTTCCTGTGGGGAAAATTACAAGGTAGCATCTCCTATGTCACTCAGACATAGAGGCAAAGATGTAATTGGCAGGATCAAAGTGAGATTTAAGTGCTGTTTTTGCTCTGAGATGAGAGACACCTTCCCTTCATGTTTAGTGGGTTTTTATCACTGGCCTCTTCCCTGTCATGCTTTGGCCCTTGATTCTGAGACTGGATTGGGAAAGGAAGGAGCATCGTCCCAGATAGTGAGAAAGGACGGGAGATGACCAGTGCAGGTGGCAGAGCAGAGAACCCTGCACAGGGATGCTGGAGAGCAGGGATGTGGCTGGAAAAAGGCACAAAATGTGGAGGGAGACCCCCAAGTGTGGCCCAGTCTTCACAGAACAAATGCCCTTATTAAAAGAATTTTTCTATAAAATTTGGATTCAGTCAAAAGGCCACACTCAAGGATCCAGAAGGCCAGATGTGGCCCCACAGCCAAGGTGCCCCACACCTGCCAGCTGCACACGAGGACAGCGCAAGATTCTCAAGTGGGTTCTCTAGAACACATTGGAGTGAATAAGCTGGGCTGGCGGCGAACAGGAACTGGGGGACTCACTGCACTGCCTGTACTGCCCACATTAGGTTCACTGTGATGGCGCCCCCTGGAGTTGTGCTGTGCATCTGCCCTGCAGGACAGAGTGTGACAGGGTTCCCTAAAAATAGCAGCACAGGCCCACATGTGCTGAGTGTGCAGGATGCGCCAGGCATCATCTAGGGCCTTCACAGGTAGCAGCTCATCTAGCTTTTACAACATTGTATGTAGGCACCATTGTCCTTCCCATGTCACAAGAGGGGAAATCGAAGCTCAGGGAGATCTGACATACACAGAACCATTAATAAGTGGTAAAAGCAGGTCTTCAGTTCAGTCTGATTTCTCAGCTTATGGTCAGAGTGACTTGAATAACAAAAAGTTGATAAAAATTCACTTTCAAGATGTTTAGTACATAGCTTTTGAACTCTGCCATAGCACCTGAGGACCTGGCCCTACACTTCCCATGCTAACTGTACGAGGTGCCAAAGCAGGTCAGAACACTCTGCAGTCAGGCCTCCAGGGAGACACTGAGGAAGGCAGAGCTGGCCCTGCACGGCTCCCAGCACGGTGCTCCCAGCCCAGCAGGACGGATGCAGCCTCCCACAGAGAGAGAGGCCAAACGGTCTCTGTCCCCAGCACGATGCTCCCAGCATGATGCTCCCAATATGGTGCTCCTGGCCCAGCAGGATGGATGCAGCCTCCTACAATGAGGCCAAGCAGCCTCTGGTACCAGCACGATGCTCCCAGCATAGTGTTCCCAGTACGATGCTCCTGGCCCAGCAGGATGCCCGCAGAGAGAGAGAGGCAGCGGCCAAGCCAGGGCATCTTTTTTAGTCCCATGAGCTAAATTCTCCCTTCTCATGCAAGCAGACTTTCCCAGTCCCCATAATGAGAACTGTGTGAATACCTCAAACAAAGGCATAGCACTGTCAGCGCTGCATTCTGAAGGCACAAATTCAGGGAGCAGGGGCAAGGTGACTGTGCCAGTCATCAGAGATGGAGCTGTCAGTGCAGAATAGCTCCTGTCCAGGGGTCCCAGCCACACTGGCTTTTGTGTCAGGAGACTCCTGTCTGCCACACAAAGAGGGAAGGGACTTCCCAGAAGGAAGACGCTTGACAAGGGACATGTTCACAGCAAGTTTCCAGGGGTCCCCAACCTCTTTCTACTCTGCCGGAGACAAAACAGCCAGGAAGGATGCAGCTTAATCTGGTTCATTGTTTTTTTTCTTCTTTTTCTCTGAGTGCTTTGTTCTAGGTCACCTTGTTCTTAAACTGTCATTTCAATCTTGTAAATGTAGATTTAACTTTTCAGTCTGTTTGGGACCTGGTTCAATTTGGGGGTGTCTTTCCTCCTTCTCTCGTTCCCTCTCTTCCTTCTTCCCCTCTTTCCTCCCTCCATACCTGTCCTCCTCCTCTGGGTTCTTCCTTCTTTCTTTCTCCCTCTCCTCTTTCTCTGTCTTCCTTCTCTTCTCTCTCATTCTCAATTTCTCTCGTTCTCCCCTCTCCCTTTTCCCGGATAACCAGAGCTCTGCAGACTACACCAGGTTTGGGAGGATCTGCTTGCATGGTAATGAGAGCTCTGCCCATGGGAACAAGGGCCGAGAAGCCACACTGAACACAGTCAACCAGTCCACACACACCCCTCCCTCCAGTCTCAGCTCCTCCAGCAATCACCCTCCTGGACACCTGTCACCCAACACTTCTGCAGCTCTTCCTTTGCCTGAGTCGGGGTCCCAGTCTCACCCCAGGGACCCCACTCAGGCTGACCCTCTGTCTAGAGAAGGCCTGTTGAAAGGCAGCAGAGAGGAACACCATGGCTAGCAAGACGTCACCACCACTCTGGAGTCAACTATAGTGGGATTATTTTTACCCTACTAAGTCTCCTATTTCATGTCTGAGGCCAGATGCAAAGTTTTACGAAAGAAAATACAAGGCTCCCTTTACCTAAGCTGTTAGGTTAACACAGAATATTATTTTAAAATGTCATAGACTCTATTTTTAACATTATTCTTGACTTATTTTTATAGTGCTTGACAATTTCGAACTTCTGTCTAAACAACTTTTTAGGGGGAATGAAAAACATTTCTTGCACTTCATGTTTTTTGTTTGTTTGTTTGTTTTGTAATCATGCACAGCCAGGCTATTCTGTGAGACACATTCCCATCTTTGGCCCTGATGCATTTCCCCATCTAAGAGGCTAACAGAATAAATAAATAAAATAGTTAAAATATAATTCAAAATCCTGGATAATAAGTACATAACAAAATTTTACATTCTGAGCAATTTCTGTTTTCCAGAGATTTAGGAATATTTCTAATTACAGTTCTCGCTGGACCCTGCTATAACAATTTTGAGGGTACATTGTACCATGTGTTTTTTCTTTACCTGAGTCAGGGGAAAAGCCCTGAAGAGAGGGCATTTGTTAACAAGGTCAGAGGAAAGAGAAGTAGACAAACAGTAGCTGTCAGTGGTGGTTATGATAAAGCTGATAGCAGAAAGACACAGTCAGTTTCAGAAATTTCCAGTGAAGGTAGTTGTGCTTTTGGTCTTTGTTACAAAGTCCTTAAGACAGATTATTTGGAAGTCAGTGTTTCATTCTCAGGCCTCAGAAAATCAGCCAAAGTAAGTTCTCCATTGAATGGTGATATTTTTTTCTTTCTTGTAAAGTTGCCCTCAAGTCTCTGGCTTTGACATGGTGAAAGCCCATCATGATTGCCACTGAATTTTAAATCGTCTTCAGGTAAATGGGTTACCTTCCACTAAGATACGTATGAGAATTAGGATTGTCGGAGAGAATGTTGAGAAAGCAGGCGTTCTGCCAGGAGATGGCTATGATTGTGACATGGATGAGATAACAAACAGAAATAAGGCCAGTACGAGTGGTCAAATGCTATATGTCTGTGAACGGCGTTTTTTAACTAAAGATTAATAAATAGTCTCAAACAGGTTAAGAGTAACCACACTGATTTAATATTATAATTGGACCACAAGTGGTCAAATGCTATATGTCTGTGAATGGCGTTTTTTGACTAAAGATCAATAAATAGTCTCAATTAAACAGGTTAAGAGTAACCACACTGATTTAATATTATAATTGGACCACAGGAAGCATCTTATGAAGGTTTTAGTGAGATACTTGAGGCAAATGTTGACCAGTTACTTCTTGAAGACATCACTAATTTAATGAACCTGTTACCATTGGTCACTGGTCTATAAACATTAGTGGAACTATAATCATTAGTCAGTGGAGGCAGCTTAGTGAAGTGATGCCTCCACTTCCTTGTCACACTCAACATGTACAAGATGGACAATAAAGAAAAACAAAGGCTGAGATGACATGGAAAAATGAAAAGTGAAAGTAAATAAAGCAAAGGAATAAGAAATGAGTTAATGGCAAGAATATTAACCAAACGGTGTCCCTGTAAACCAAAACATTTATACCGTTAAATGTCTAGAAAAGGAAGACCTACATAGACAAAAGGCATTTCCCAGGGCTGGAGGGGGAACAGGGATTAACTATAAATTAATATGTTTATACCACTTAGTAAAGTTACTAAAAATTATTAAATTGTATACTTGAAATTTTATGTAAAATTTAATTCACTAAAGCTTCTGAAAAACAATAAAACAAAATTATTAATAGACTGTTGTGGACTGAATTTTCATGCCCTCCCCCCAAAAATATTTATATGTTGATATTAAAAACCTCCACCATGATGGTCTGAAGACATAGGGCTTTGGTAGGTAATTAAATCATAAGGGTGAGGCCCTCATGAATGAGATTAGTGCCCTTATAACAGACTCTCCAGAGAGCTCTCTCCTCTTTTCTACCATGTAAAGACAGGAGAACACAGTGGTCTGTGACCAAGAGAAGGACCCTCACCATAATCCAGCCACACTGACCTCTGATGTCAGGCTTCCAGCCTTCGGAACTGTGAGAATTAAGTGTTGATTGAGCCATGAAGTCTATGGTAATTTGTTATAGCTGCCCAAGATGACTAAAATATAGACCATGGAAAAATACCAACCGTGTTATGTGTAGAAAATTAATAGTTAAGTGTCTATAATATGAATCTCTAATTTTTCTATGTTTGGAATATTTCATAATTTTTTAATTTAAAAAATAAATAAATAAAACCATTTACTTTCTCAAATACAGTATTATCCTAGAGAGTGTATCTTGCCATGATTGTAATGTGTACATGAGGCTTTTTGTTTTCTAATTTTAAGCATTATTAGCAACCTTTGCTTGATAACTGGTTGGTGCTGCTTCTGAATTTTTAACCACATCTGTGTCAAAACTGGGCTCAGAAAACTTGATTCTATGCCTCTTGTTTGCCCAGATTCAAAGAGTTTTTGAGAAAATCTTGGCCATTCAAGCAGTTCTTCCTGAGACTTTTGCAAATATTCTAATTAGAAAATGTGACTGCAGTGATAAAAAATAATGGTAGTTTAAGAAGCAAGCACAAAGTCAAGAGCTCCTTATTCAGTGATTCCCTCCTATACCCCAGCCTACAAGTGCCTATGAATCAATTGCTCCTTTATCAAAGGTGCAAATCATCTTATCTAGTGAAACCTTGGGGTCAAATGTCAAAGCAACAATCCCAACATTTTAATTAGTTGGTAAAAATACCCTTGCACAGACATTTCATTTTCCCTATAAGACTAGTGGAGTAATAGAGAACACATTTGACATATTGTTGCCATTTTTCTGATGAGGAAATGGAGACCAGCAGATACATGACATACCAAAAATTATGCAAATGGTGTGCTATGCATGCAGCAGAGTTAGGACAGAAGTTCTACTCTCTTGTGGGTTGAAGTCAGATAACTTAAGAATATACAGAGTAAGGCCCTATTTGTGTTGATGTTGGACAGACATTGACATCTCAGATTTTTAGCATGTCCAAAATTATATTCCTGATCTTCACCACCAGGGCCAGTCCGTGCCTCTTACAGTCTTCCACATCCCTGTGAACAGGGCCTATCCCTTCAGCTGTTCAAGATACAAAGTTTTCAGCCTTCCCTGACATTTCTCATTCTCTCATCCACGTCCACCACATCAGCAAATGTCTATCTACTCAATACTTACACAGAAACCCACCACTTCTCAGTAGCTACCACAACCTCAGTAGCTACCACCTTGGATAATTGCAATAACCTCCTACTGTATCTCTCTACTTCTGCTCATGCTGTCCTAAAATCTACTATTGACTCAGTGGTTGGAGTGAATTAAAAGGAAGTCAAATCACCTTACACCTCTACTCAAAATTCTCCAGTGACTTCTCAGCTTAATGTAGATATTTACCACATCCCACAAGTCCACCCTTAGGAGACACCACCTCCGGGATCTTTCCTCCTACCTGTATTTTCTGTTCCCTCTTCTTGCTCCCCTTGACCTTCTCACTCTTCCCCCATCATACTATACATGCTACTGCCTCACTCGTGCAGGTATGAAAGAGCAGCTCCTCCATCACTCCCTCCAAATGCCCAGATGTAACCTTCTCACAGTGGCCTCACACTTTTGCAAAGGCCATGCTTTTACTCTTTATTTTACACTGACGTGGTCTCTGAGAAAAGAGGTGAGGGGTACATTAATGATATAGACGTGGAAGTTCAAGAACAAGCTCCCCTGGGCTTTCAGTGGCAAAGCAAGGACTTGAACCCAAGTCTCCTGCCCTTTCATTCACTTCTCTTTCTACAGCACTACCATGCCTTTAACTATTATCAACCCATTCCAGTTGTGAGCATTCACAAACAACTTGAGATCGCACTGTGCCAAAGCAGTATTTCTAAGCTTGCCCTTGTGATATTCCCAGGAGTGAAGCAAGTCAACCAGGTCATAAACTGTGCAAAGGCAGTTACAGAGCCAAAGGTATAAATACCCTTCCACAGCTGGTGCATGTGGGATTACAAGTAATAACATTTCATCACTGAAGACATTGCACTTGAGCACAGACCTACTCCACTTGTTTCTCCAAAGTGTTTATAAATAAGCCAGTGCTCTCAGAAGGTCGGCTCTCCCAGGTTCCTAGCCTCCTGTCAAGAGCTTCTTGAACCATAATAGCACCAGTCATGAGGAGTCCCTAGTTAAGTAGGGCCTATTTTAAGTGATTCAAACCCAAAATTCTGTGTCATAGCATCAAGTCATTTGCTGATTATTTGTAGCTACTATGTGATGAATGTTATAATTGGAGGATTATGGGATACCATGGAAACACGTACCAGGAGACCAAGACTGCTGAGGACTAAATATAAATTGGGGGGGGGGGAGCTTTCAGTATATAGGCAGGAAAGTCATGGGATTAAGTGATTTTAACAAGATGAAATTTGAAGGATAAAAGTAAGAGGCTAAGACCGGAATGTCAAATGATGGGAACAACATGGCAGACTGAGATACAGCCAAGCAAGGCAAAAAAAGACACCAGTTGAAGGATGTCATGTGCTATAATCTGGCTGTTCTGTGCCCCCCAAAATTTATATGTTGATATCTTAACTCCCAGGGTGATGGTATTAGGAAAGGCAGTTTTTGGGAAGTGATTACCGTATATACTTGAGTATAAGCTGACCCAAGTATAAGCCGACCCCCTTAATTTTACCCTAAAAACTGGGAAAACTTAGTGACTCAAGTATAAGCCGAGGTGGAAAACGCAGCAGCCACTGGTAAATTTCAAAAATAAAAATATATACCCAAAACAATTATAATAATTGAGGAATCAGTAGGTTAAATGCTTTTCAATATTTATTGCTAAAGAAAAACTGTAAACTAGCAACAACAACT
>CAUYPK010010667.1:0-70098 GCA_963574355.1 Loris lydekkerianus
TCACACAGCTCACAGCAACCTCCAGCTCCTAGGCTTAAGTGATTCTCTTGCCTCAGCCTCCCAAGTATAGCTGGGACTACAGGTGCCCGCCACAACACCCGGCTATTTTTTTGTTGCAGTTTGGCCGGGGCTGGGTTTGAACCCGCCACCCTCGGCATATGGGGCTGGCGCCCTACTCACTGAGCCACAGGTGCCGCCCTTGTTTGCTAGTTTTTATTGGCAAACAGATAACCCAGGCCTTAATTTAACTCTTACCAGTCTTAGGAAGAGAACCTGTTCAGGTGAAAGTCAACATGGTGTACCTTCTTTACAAGGTTTTTGTAAGGAAACTAAATTTTTTCAACACATTTCTGCATTGGGCTGTAATAAATAAATATTTTGGGTCTAAGACTAAATATATTAAGAACAATGTATGTACTAGGAAAGTAGAGATGGTGGCTTTGGTGTCACATGAGTCTGGATTCTAATCCTGTGTGTGCCACTCACTGTGGTATGCAAGCAGTTTACTTGTAAGCCTCATTTTCTTTAAGTAAAAAATGAAAATAATGATAACCACTTTACACAGTTATTATAAGGATTAGAATAAAATCAGCTGTGTCTCTGGTTTTGGCATATACTAGGGTTTCAATAAATTATACCTGTTAGGTCTGTAATTGTTTAGAATCTTTAAATTTTCAATACCTGGTTCTAATACTCAAATGACCTGGGTTTTTTAATTAATTTATTTATTTAATTTTATTTTTTTGAGACAGTCTGAAGCTGTCGCCCTCAGCAGAGTGCCATGGCGTAACAGCTGACAGCAACCTCAAACTCTTGGGCTTAAGCAATTCTCTTGCCTCAGCCTCCCAAGTAGCTGGGACTACAGGTGCTCGCCACAACACTCCTCTATTTTTTGGTTGAAGTTGTCATTGCTGTTTGGCGGGCCCAGGCTGGATTGGAACCCGCCAGCTCCTATGTATGTGGCTGGTGCCCTGGCCGCTTGAGCTACAAGTGCTGAGCCTTCATTTTAATTTAGTAATGGAAATTTTTATTAATTTAATAATGGAATCCATTATAGAATGAGTTTGAAACCAGACAAGGTATAATACGATGTAATAGATAAGATATAATATGTTAACACTTGGATATTAATGTTATTTGGTAGCTTAATCTTTAAGGCTCATAATTGTTTAAGATTATATAGGGATAGTTTATGCTATTTAAATTCAGATTATAGAGGAAGTTATCATGAAAAAATTACTTCAGTATTCATAAATTGTAAAACTCATCAAGTCAGTACAATATTTTGAAAGTTCGATTTATGTGAGCTATGTAGTTAGCATTCAGGTATTCCTACAGCAAAACCATTGTATAGTTTTAGGGAGCAGTTGATGTATATTTAAATCACGTTTGGGATTTGTGAAATGGGAAGTCTGACAAAGTGAGTTTAAAGCTCATTGTTTTCCTCAGGTTTTTAATGAGGTTAGAATAACATACATTTGCTTTTTAAAAAAATAAGTGTGATAAAGACTTTGGAAAATTCTTTATTTCTAAACTATTTTCATGGACAGAGTAAATTTTTAGGTTTTGTGTACGTCATTGAAGGGTGGTTTGTTTTATGAATAACTTACACTTTTCAGTGATTTACAGATACATGAACTGCCCCACCTTTAATTTTTTTAGTTAAAAAAAACACAGAAATAAGCTGTAGGGCAGGGCTTGGGTGGGAGAGAGAATGCAAACTTTCAGTGTGGATGCTCATGAGTAGCGTCTTGACTTACACACAGTCAGCCTGACTTTGTACTTACCTTAGAGACTATAGCACATTAGCCTTGTTCAAGCTATATTTTACTTGAATAAGAGTTAGTATGCTAATTAACATTCATTCTTACATATGTAGTATTTTATTTGTATGGTAAAATATACTTTGACAGAAATTTGAAATCACAAGGACAGGAAACCGTCTAAATTCTTGAATTTGCTCTTGCAGGAGTTCCATCTGGAATATGACAAGCTAGAAGAGCGGCCTCACCTGCCATCCACCTTCAACTACAACCCTGCTCAGCAAGCCTTCTAAAAAGACTTCCCTTTTCTTGGGGTATGGCTGTCTCAGCACAATACTCAACATAACTGCAGAACTGATGTGGCTCAGGCACCCTGGTTTTAATTCCTTGAGGATCTGGCAATTGGCTTAAGCAAAGGGTCACCATTTGAGGTCCTGCCTTACTAATTATGTGCTGCCCAACAACTAAATTTGTAATTTGTTTTTCTCTAGTTTGAGCAGGGTCTGAATTTTTTCATTTGTTTTCTTTTTTGCCGGCAGACAGACTTGGGTCTGTAAAGACAAGCAAGTATACTGACAGAAGTTTACCATTTCGTTTCTAAAATGTAAAAAAAATCCCACAAGAGACTCAACAAAATTAGACCACAAAATTTGCATTGTTCATTGTAGCACTATTGGTAATAAAATAACAAATGTTTGTGCATTTTTATGTGAAGATCCTTCTCGTATTTCATTTGGAAAGATGAGCAAGGTCTGCTTCCTTCATTTTATTTCCCTTCTGTTTTTGAAAGGCAGTTTCGCCAAGCTTAACACAAGAATTATCTGACTGTTTAGATGAAAGATATTGCCACAATCTCTGGATGGTTTTCCGGGGTTGTGTTATTACTGAGCTTCATCTTTCCAGAATGAGCAAAACACTGTCCAGTCTTTGTTACGATTTTGTAATAAATGTGTACATTTTTTTTAAATTTTTGGACATCACATGAATAAAGGTATGTATGTACGAATGTGTATATATTATATATATGACATCTATTTTGGAAAATGTTTGCCCTGCTGTACCTCATTTTTAGGAGGTGTGCATGGATGCAATATATGAAAATGGGACATTCTGGAACTGCTGGTCAGGGGACTTTGTCGCCCTGTGCACTAAAGGGCCAGATTTTCAGCAGCCAAGGACATCCATACCCAAGTGAATGTGATGGGACTTAAAGAAGTGAACTGAGACAATTCACTCTGGCTGTGTGAACAGCAGCGTTTCATAGGAAGAGAAAAAAAAGATCAATCTTGTATTTTCTGACCACATAAAGGCTTCTTCTCTTTGTAATAAAGTAGAAAAGCTCTCCTCACTGCAGTGTTGACTTTGATTTGAAATTGTGAAGTTATTTCCTCAACGTGAAAAGTAGAGGGAAAAAATTGAACTTTTATAAATACCAAACTGAAAAGTGTGACTAAATCTAAAATGTCTTTTTTCAGCCTCTGACAAATAATTTAATGGAAATATAGTGAACCATTTCACTTGTAGGTTAAAAATGTAGACAATATTAACCAGATAAGACTATTTTTAAATGGATTATGGCAGCATTAGAAATAAAACATTCTGAACACCATTGGGACCCAATCAAAATATTTTTCTTCTGTGAGAAATTTATGAAAAATTTCTTGATCTTTGAGACTTATTTTTAAGAAGCAAATTAAGGTAATCCAAAAGGTGGAGTGGGGTGGTACCTTCAGTTTGCTGGTGTAGGCATCTTGTATCTAAAGGTTTATGGATTCTTTCCCCATCTCAGTATAAATACTGTATTTAAAAATAATCTGAAGACTGAAGCTACCAAAGCAAAACCAGAGGTAAAGAATAGAAAAAAGGCAATGATTACTGATTCTTAAAATTTTTATTTTTAACCTATTTTTCTATGAAGGATAAAAGTTTGTTAACATTTACCAAATCATGTTTGAAAATGGAATATTTATGACATTGCTATGTTTATGTATTAGAAATACAAAGTGGCTTAAAATTTACCTTTTTCTATATATTTTGATATGAGAAACTGAATAGAAAAACCAGGATTTTTTTATCTTTCAAAATACACCAAAGCATCTCCTTAGTAGAAAAGACTTGCATGGCTTTATAAAGTCTCAGCTGAAACATGATCTTGATTGGCACTGTATGAATGGCTCAGAGAAAGAGCATAGATAGCTTGTATCAGGTGGCTTGTTGTCTTGGCTCTAAATTTTTTTTTAAATACAGAGTTTGCCAGTTAATACTTTTTTACTTTTCTGAGTTTTTAAATCCTTAACCATTAAAATGAGGAGACTCTAACATGTTAACCGACTTTTTATAACTTGATAGTATCAAAAGTTACCATGCCCTTGACTTCAAAATACAAATTTAAAAATTTTTTTTGAATCCTTTCAAACACTACATTAACCTCTTAATATAAGTTATAGTCCTTGATTTTATAGCTGTGGTTACACATGTATAGAAGTTGACCTAAGTATATTTCACATTTTCTTTCTAAGTTTAATTCTGTTTATTTTCTCTTATATAGCTAGTGAAATAGATTTAAGTACACAGTGATACAATGTTGAATATTTAGATTAAACCATAATTGGCCTTTTGGAACAAAAGTTATTTAGTCACAAAGGGAAATCCTTTTAATGTATTTGATTGCAAATATATTGGTGCTTCCTGGGGTTATACTATAATTTATATGATAAAACTCTATTTTCAGAGATTTTTCACTACACAAACAACTTCCTTAGAAACCTTAAATCCTTATATATAAGGCCAGCAACTTAACTGGTCTTTTCCTTTTTGCCACTGAAATTGGGGACATAGCAGGTACTTGATAAATACTTGTTTGGATGGTAAAAGTTGATATTTGAAAATAAAATGTACAAATTAAAGCATTGGGCTTTGAGATAATTTACTATCTTTTGCTGTAATTTTACTTTCACAACGTCTTTCTTAAGCACTTCAGTTAACGTTCACAAATTTCAAATATTTCTACTGTACCCTTTCTAGTTGATCCTTTTCCTCCTTCACAAACGGTAGATCTACATTGTTACATCCATTGCTTATAAAATAATCCAGCTTCTAAGCATGGCTATAAAGGAGGATTCATCTCATGTAACTTAGATTTGCTAAAAAGCATCAAGTTTGCAAAAATAGTTGCTGAAAACCCAAACAAATGTGTGTGGAAACAAGGAGGACGTCCACATTACATGTTTTTAGCCACGGTTTTTATCTGTGTGTTAACAAAGACAACCTAGAAATACCTACTAGATTTCACCGAGTCAGTCTCTGGAGAATGAAAGAAGACAGAGATGTCTTTATTTTCTAAAAGCTACCTCCTAATGGCAGGTCACAGCGCCGCCTCCTTGCCACTGGCGTTACCTGGGACTTGGGTTGTACCAGGAATAGACAGATCTGGGACATAAAGGAAATAAAACACATTGAATGTCGAAACCGGGATCTCTAGCTAACCCAGTAGTTGAGTGTGTTGAGTTAAATAAGGTACACTGAATCAAGGTAATTATTTACTTTTGCGCTTTGGTAAAAGAATAAAAAAGGTGGATATTACATGGCTTAAGAGTAGTTCATATTTAGGCCAACGTGAGTTGTGATTCTGTTGCCAAAAATACTAACATAATCTTAACCTACACTGAGAAAAAAGTACAGTGCCCAGAACCAGGATGCCCACAGTATTTCAAGTAGTCTTGTCACAAGTCTGAAATGTCTGGTCCCGTCGAATACCCCATTTCAAGAGCTGCCATGTCTAGGGACGGAGAGGCGATGCCTTCCAGCTGCCAGGCAGTAGAATACTGTGTTCTTTCCTACACTGTCAGATCCTGCATGAAGAAAAGCATCACGATGTGCTGGTCCTCAAGTATCGAATTCAGAAGCTGTCAGTAGAAAGCAAATTAAGTTCATTGACTAAAGAGCAGAACTATGACCAAAAAAAGATTTCAGTACAACATTAAAAGGTAACTGAGGTAGTTAAATGAGTTGCTTTGTAAAGCATTAGGTTCAACCTCATAGAACATAAGCTTAGAGCTACTGGCTAGACAGTGTTCTGTGCCTAAGGTAAGGAGTTAAACTGAATGTCTTAATGTTCCTGCAGCTCACTGGAAAAATGTTAAAAGGAAGTGGAATAATTACTTCATTTCAGCAGATCTAACTGTCAACAAATATAAGGCACTTACACCACTTTATGTACAAACTAAAGTAGCTCAATTAAACTATAACAAGCTACCAATAGCAAAATAATCCCAGTTTTAAGGATATTATATAGGAAAGAATGTGCATCTTATAATTAATGAAATGTAGGATCTCAGAGAAGAGACGACTGAAGAACAACTAAAGGGAGACATGACAACTGTCTTCAAATAGAAAGGATTTAAATAAGGAAAAGGGCAAGTCTTAACAGGCAGAACTTGAATGAGACAGATTTTGCTTCTGTATTAACCTACTGTGCCCCAGTAGCAGCTGCTTCATGAAAGGTCCTATCAATAAAAATATTCAAGCAGAAACTGGATGACCATCAGAATTGCTATTGACAAGACTTTCCTGAAAAAATGTTGGATTTGATAACTCCTAAGGCCTCTTTCAGCTCTTTAAGATGTTACCCTTCTCTTGTTTTGAAGTTGTGAACTCTTAAATCATCGGCCTTCAAAGCACATAATTAAAGCACTGACCTTAAAGATATGCTATTCTGTGAATTGTGGGTAGGTTTACTTAAGTAACGTCTGTATCTGTGGAAAGAATTAAACCAAAAAGAATTATAAAAGGCAACTTTATTCAACTTGTGTTTTCTTTTGACTTTTAAGAGCAGGAACATAAAATGTTAATAAAGCACAATAAATGGTAAATCGCGTGTGTGTACGTTCACCAGATTCATTTAGGTAAGTATTTTAATCTTACAGTCAAAGGAGAGGAGACAGTTTGGGGTAAGTTTTTTGAGGTAAATGTTTAGCCTGAAATTATATATTCCATTAGTTTGCAATTTTCTGTTCCATGCTACAGCAGTGATCACGTAAGTTAGACCGGGCAATATTACTATTTCTTACATAAAAAGAAAAATTTTCATTAAATTTAGTGTATAAAACACTCACTTTGGACTGAGATAGCTGTAGGAACTCACCAAAGTCAAAGTTAGCCTCTAGCTAGGTAATTCTTAAACTAATGGGGAGTGTGTTAATAATGTCCATTTTAAGCCCCATTTGCAAACATTGATTTTTTTTTTAAATGTACTTTTAAAAAGGAACATGTACTTTAGCAAATACTACTGTAATCTCTGAAGTTACTGAACTACCAGTCACACTTAAACTATTTTCCCTACCATACAGGTACTCACTAGAATAAAATCTTTAATTCTGGTAAAATCCCACTAAATTAATTTTGGGATGATCTGCACATAATCAGGCAATATTTACTTTTTCTTGTGTCATCCAATGTTCTAGAACAGAAACCATGTTATTAAAATACTATTTATTAGAATAACAGGAGGAAAGCTGAATCCATTCTCAAGTATAAAACAGCAAAGACACTTATTCCCTGGGAATATTTTTGCTAGATCTCCAATTTATATGCATAAAAACTGCTAATGGCAGTTACATGCATCATCAATTCTATGTGCAAAGTTTCTTTATCCCAATTATCTGGTATTGTAAATACTATGATAAGATTTAATGATAAATCTGTATCATAAGATAGACTTCTTTAGAAATGTAATCATTTCCATATGTTTATCATTCATTTTTCTTTCAGTAATTTAAATGGCTTCTTGAAAATATAAAATTCAGAAGGCTGTAAATGTCAGTTCCCTGTCTCTGAAAATCCAAATATTGGGCGGTGCCCATAGCTCAGCGGGTGGCTAGCTGACCACATACACAGAGGCTGAAAGTTCGAACCCAGGGCCAGCTAAAACAACAACTGCAACAACAAAATAGCCAGGCATTGTGGCAGGTGCCTATAGTCCCAGATATTTGGGAGGCTGAGGCAAGAGGATGACTTAAGCCCAAGAGTTTGAGGTTGCTGTGAGCTATGACATCAATGCACTCTACCCAGGGTGACAGCTTGAGACTTTGTCTCAAAAAAAAAAAAAAAGAAAAAAAGAAAATTCAAATATTGAACTCTTATATATACCAAAATCAAATTTTCATTCTTCATGAGATTTTAGTTTTCATTTCCAGGCTTGACAGACACCTACTATAAGTTTTGGTATTTTAGAACAGGTGAAATAAAACTGGCTTTATACGAAAAGTATTGGTTCCTTTAAGCAATAATAATTGAAGGGACTGAGGAAAACAGAATTCTTCACTATAAATCAGAGCCGTTCCTTAATTTGCATAAGCATTTCCTGAAATGTTAGTATTTTGGTTATCTTTCCCCTTTTTTGCCATAAAGGACATTTTGACCACGTAATTTTTTTAAACTTATAATAAATGCCTTTGTCATCCAAGCCAATCTATTCAGTTGTGCAGACTGCAGACAATACCGGTAAGAACACACAAGTTCTTCAAAACAGTTGAGAAGAAATGCCTCACATTTCAAGTGCATACTGATGTCCACAAATCATTTGTCTGCTTGGTTCTTTTGGAATCAGACCTCTTGGTACTCCTTTATAATGGAAAAACTTTTAAATTAAACATTTATTCAAAATTATACATCTCAATGAGACAACATTTCATGAGGGAATGACATAAATAGTTTCATCTTATGTATAAAAATAAAGATTTAGGGCAGTCAGAACGTTTTAAAAGCTACCTTTAAATCTGTTACATACCGAACATTTATTTTAAGGTTGAGTTCTAATTACCATATGTAACAGTGCATGAAAAATGGCTGTCTTAGAGTAAAATATTTCCCCTCTTTAGAGAAAGACATTTTTGATATATTATCTTAAATATCTTAATTTACTGTGTCATATGGTTAATATTCTTGAAATATAAAACACATTATGTCCCTTTATTGCATGAAAGTTATACCTCAGTTTTTAAAAATGCAAGTCATGTCTCTGCTTATAAAGTTATTTTCAGATTTCTGTTTCAGCTAAAGTTTAGTATAAATTTCTTCAGTATACTCTAAATTATGTAAAGTAGATCTAAAATATGAATATTAGTTGATTTGTGTATCACTATTTAGAATCCAAATTCTCGTTACATTTATGACATCGTTAATCAATGACAAAATCCATTATCCCATAACAAGTGTTGGTAAGTTGGTTATCATAGAAAAGAAAGGTGCAGGCTTTTGTTTTAGAGGGTATTAAAGTAGGGTATCCTTTCCAAATTGGAATTATCTGTTTTTCTTGGCATTTTGGTTTAGGGTAAGGCCTTAGTTTACTAAATCATATCAAAAGAAAATACTGGAGAAATTGGAAGATGAGCATCGGAAAACGCCCTGGTGGGACATGATAGCTGTCTTCCCATGTCTGAAGTGGAGTCTTTATGTTTTAGAAGTACCTTTATCCTATATAACACCAGAGGACAGAATAAGGACCATTATACACATGTCTTGACAAGGCAAAAAAAAAATTTTTTTTTGAAGACAGTATCACTCTGTTGCCCTGGGTAGAGAGCTGTGGAGTTGCAGCTCACAGCAACCTCAAACTCTTGGGCTTGAGCGATCCTTTCGCCTCAGCCTCCCAAGCAGATGGGACTACAGGTGCCCATTACAGTGACCTGGCTATTTTTTTGTTACAATTTGTCATTGTTTAACTGGTCCAGGCCAGGTTCGAACCCGTCAGCTTGGGTGTATGTGGCTGGCGCCCTACCCACTGAGCAACAGGTGCTGCCAGTTTTTTCTATTTTCAAGTTTCGCTGTAGCTCAAGCTGGTCTCCAACTCCTGAGCTCAAGCCATCTACCTGTTTCGGCCTCCAGAGTGCTAGGATCACAGGCGTGAACCACCACGGCCAGCTGGCAGATTCCAATCTGCAATAAGAAAATACCTCTAAATAATTTTCTTCAAGGTTCAAAAATCAAGTGGATAGTATTAGGAGTTGATTTTTCCAGCACTATAAGTATCCAAGGCAAAGACAACAAAAACTATATACAAGGTGATCTTATGCATGAAGAGGATAGTATTTCCTTTCTCCCTAGAATTATTTAGTGACTTGTTTATTAACATCTGGTTATTCTCTGTATTTACTTCTACTTTGAATCTAGCTTGAATTTCTACCAAGCCACTAGAAACTTTAAATACTACACATACTATCCTTGCCCCACATGAAACAGTACTACTAATTTGCTAAGCATCTGAAAAAGAGCTACATTCAACACAATGTGATTCAAAGTAAAATTAAACGATGGTTCCAATTTATATCATCAGCTCCTTCGTCCTTCCCACTGTCCCCTTCATAATCAGGCTTCACATAGGGATTTCAATGAAGCCTAACTATACTTAAATGTAAATATATAAACACATTTTAAATACATACATAAATGCTTTTGTACACGTTTTTGAAAAGTAAATTTCTTAAAGGTGACATGGTATAGGAGAAAAACAATGTAAATTGTAATTTCCTGGCCTTGTCACTTAATATGTATGTGTGTAGCCTTCCAAAGATTAATCTCTGACTTTTGTTCTCTCTTCTTCTCATTAGTGCATTTTTAGATAACCCCGTTTATATTAAGTGTTCTGTAGATAACAGTCCCATTTCTTCAAATACAAACACTCCTTTATTACGCTAGGAGACACTCTCCATATGTTAGGACCTTTTAATTAGGCTTGATGCTGTTACATGGCAATACCGAAATTTTTAAAAACATGGCAATTTACCAAAACTTGGAATTATACACTGGAATGTAAAACTATCTTCTTGTCCAACCCTTTCATCTGAAGAGGAGGAAGCAATCTAAATGTGTCCCCAAATTTCATGTGTTGGAAATTTAATTCCCAAATTCCTATGCTGATGGTATTTGGAGGCGGGGCCTTTGGGAGGTAATTACAAATAAATCTGGTGGCTTTGTAAGAGTGACCTGAGCTGATAAGGATGCTCTGCTCACCACGTGACACCTTCTGCTGTGAAACCCTGCGCTTACAGCCACTGTCACGACGTTCTTGGACTTTCAGTCACTAGATCTGTAAGAAATAAATTTCTTTCTAAATTTCTCAGCCTGAGGTATACTATTAACAGAAAACGAATGAAGAAAAGTATTTACCTTATTTCAAATTATTTACTATTAAAGCTGGAACCAAAACGCCTTGGCTTCTAGCATTGTAATTTGAAAGCTTATTTCCAATTTACTACAATACTATACGTGTATAAACATCTCACATAAAAATTCACATCAATTATCATAAAAGACTAGCAGACAGTGAGAATTTAGGAACTCTAGCCAGCACTACTGCTATGGTATTAAGAATTTACTAGTATCAGGCAGTATGATGGCTCATGCCTGTAATCTTAGCGCTTCAGGAGGCCAAGACAGGAGGATCCCTTTTAGCCAAGAGTTCAAGACTAGCCTGAACAACATAGTAACACACAGCAATTGCAAAAAAGATTACTTTTACTTAGCCAGCTGTGGCAGGCATCTGGAGTTACAGGTACTCTCCAGGCCAAGGTGGGAAGATTCCTTACACCCAGGTTACAGTGGGGTGTGATTCCACCACTGCACTCCAGCCACCACGCACTGCATAAATTGAAAGCCTATCTCTAAAAAGAAAAATTTTTAAAGAAGTTACTAATACAAAATTGATTATCTGTGGTTATTTTTCTTTTTGCTTTTCTCAATTGCAAACATAAGGGCTATATGCAAACATACAAAATCAATTTTAAATAATCACTAGTTCAAACAAAAAGCAAACTTTTAGGGAGTTTTCTGATGTTTAAGATCCCTCTGTTCTAATATACTATGATTATAAATAAATATAGTAGTGTTTTCAGTAATAATTATATATTCAATATAGTAAGTTTTTAGCTAGGAAAAAAATGATTAGAAAATACAGTGGCCACGCAGGAAATTTGAGTTTAAAATTTTGAGGCTAAAAACATTAACATTCATAGTGGAGCCCTGCAAGAAAGTTAATTTCTTGGTATCAGCAAGCTAGAAATCTTTTAGTAGAACAGTAAACTTTGAAGTTAAAGCCAGCTAAAGAAAGGAAATTCAATTTTCTATATTAACAAAATCTACAATTATAGCTATCAAATCAAAAAGAAAATATAAAATGTTCCTATATGATTTTCGTTGGTGAATTACCCATATTTTCATGATGTTTATTCTCATCCAATTATCTTTGTTGAAAAGGTCTAAAACCTATCAAAATGTGAATTTTAATGAAAGGTAATGATACAATATTAATTTCCTCATCTATGTATTTTAGAAGTGTTTAGTGGTAGTTTGTTATAGAAAAATTGTATAATGTGCCAATTTTTGAAATATATAAACCTTTTCTCAACGTGTTCTAAATGCCCTTCAATTATTCCTGGGATATAAAAGCCTTCCTTATAATTCCTTTTAGAATCTTTTTTTTTTTTTGGTAGGGACAGAATCTCACTTTGTCGCCCTCTGTAGAGTTCTTTAGAGTCACAGCTCACAGCAACTTCCAAATCCTGGGCTGAGGTGATTCTCTTGACTCAGCCTCCTGAGTAGCTGGGACTACAGGCACTGGCCACAATGCCCCAGCTATTTTGTTGTTTTTATTGCAGTTTGGCTGGGGCCACGTTTGAACCCACCACCCTAGGTATATGGGGCTGGCGCTCTACCCACGGAGCCATAGACACTGCTCCTAGAATCTTTCAATAAAAGGAAATATACATATGAAATTGTACATTGCAACTTTAACAAATCAGGCACAAGACCTTGTGAAGAATTATTGGTCATGTGAACAAATTATAATAACTACAGTTTTAATGTTCTTGTTTAGATAGGTTTTATTTTTTCTTTAAACAGAACTTCATCAAGACTCAGCCATTGACTATCCTAGAAAAACTGCTGCAGCAATGACATTCATCAAATTAGTCTGGTTCGGAGTATTTTATTTGTTAATCTAAATCGGTGCAACATTGTTCAGAGAAAGGGCTAGCTACTTTTCTTGTGCTGCCTCCCCCTCCACAGGCGTGACCTCAGAGTTTAGCATTTCTGAGGTGCCCAGCCGTTCTCACTACCTTTCTTACTCTGAGAGTAAATACTGACCCATTTGCTACAATTAAGGGGCTGACACATTCAATTTTTTCTTGGGAATGTGATAAGGTAAATCCCCTTCAAGTAAATGAAACTAATAAACATTTCCAGTGTTTCATTAAGGAAAAAATATAAATTGATTTATTTTGAAGTTTTTTTTTGATATTTTTGATTTTCAATAAGAAAGATATGAAAATAATATGAGTTCAGAGAAGACAAGCTAATTTTTAAAAAAAGGAAACAAGAGAGAAATGTTTAAAGAACAGAAGACTGGATGGCAACAGTTTCTTCAAATACCTTAACTGCAAGGGGAAAAAAATAGACTAGATAAGGACCTAGAAAAAAAAATGGATTTAAAAGCGTTTAAGAACTTAAATTAAGACAGAATTTTCTGATACTGTTCTGTAGACTTAGAAGAACACCTTACTTCAGTTTGGAGGCAGAGGTCTCATTCACAAAACACTTTTGAGTTCTGGAATCTGTGAAAAATGAATCATTCATTAAATTAGTCACAGCCCCCCATCCTCGTGGCAATGAGCGTTAACAGGAATTAATCCTGCCTAAGGTCCCTCAGCATACAAGCTAGCATCAATAGATCTTCTAATTTGCTCATCACTGCCTCAGATTTTAGTCACGACTTTAGCTATGTTTTAAAAGTATTATTATAACCTGCAACAGGAAAAAAAATCAGAGTAAAGATTTGTGATCTCATATCAAGCTATTTCAAGTATTAAACTCACTTTTTTCCTTAAAGTAATGTAATCACTAACAATTGTCCTTAAAAATCTATTCCTTCAAAGCTTGAAAGTTATTAAAATACAAGAAATTTTCCAAAATCCTGCATCTACTTAGCGTCTTCGTATAATTAAACTGGATTTGTCCATTGCTTGCAAATGCTTGTCAATCTAACAAAGCAATGTAGTACTTCAAAATAACCACCTGATCAGAACTGAGGTTGAAAGTATACTCAGCATCAATTAAATAATTAAAGTGTAGGAGAAACAAGTAAAGAATTCCAGGATTCTGTGTTTCCGTATTTATCAAAACCATAACTTAATTTAGAGTTTTATTTATTTAGGACTTAGAAACCAAGATAAAGACGTTGATATTTAGGACTTATTTAGGACTTAGAAACCAAGATATTTCGCAAGGAAGTGTACATTCTGACTTTATTTTTCACAATATAGGTCGAAATAGTCCTCCAGTTTGATTTTATGATAGAAATGTGGTTTGGAAAAAGGTCATTTTAACTTAAAAAAAAGTCACAGAAAGACTATAAGTTGAAAGTGTGCACGGGCGGTGGGGGGGGGCACAACGAGAAGCGTTAAGAGAGCAGAACGCAGCTCTAGAAACGGTACCTGTCCCACAGGGGGTCTGCGCGCCTCTGTCGCCTTCCACAGCGCTCCTGGAAAGCGCATCTAAAATCGGGCGGGCGAGCCGGGGTGGTAGGACACCTAAGGAGCGGAACAGAACAGAATGATTCTGCTGTCGCCAGCCTCCAAGCGAGGGCAGGTCCCCCATGGGGAAAGTGGCGTTTCTTTTCAGGCTGCAAGCCTCTCCACCCGTCTCCTGTGCTCGCTACTCAGCCTCAGCCACAGGGGGCAAATCGAGGTGGGGTCGACCCGGCTGCTAGAGACCTAAGTCGCCACGAGGTCCACCGAGGAGGATCCGGGTAGTGTTCCTGGGTCTTGCCAGTCGCAGCCTGGAGCCTCCACGGCAAACTGTCTGCCTCAAACCTGTGCGCTCCAATCCCGCAGCTCTCTGGGTCGGAATGGGGCGGGGGGCGCGGGCGTGCGCCCAGGCGGCCGGCTCGTCGCGGGGGCGGACGGGTCTCGCCTCCAGCCCCTCCCGGGGCCGCCCCGGCGTTCCCCCCTCGGTCCGCTCAGCCCCCGCAAACCGGCGTCCTCCCTGTCACCCAGCGCGCCTCCCGGAGCGCCGGCTGTGGGTGGCGGGCGCACGCTCCCGCCTGCCGACCAATCCCTGCCCGGAGTTCAAGCTTCCCGCCGCGGCCCCGGCACTGCGCCCTCCCCTCCGTCCCTTTCCTTTTATAACTTTCCCTCGGGCTCAGCTTCCGTCCGGACGCCGCTCCACCCGGACTCAGCGAGGACTCGGAGCCGAGCGCAGCCGAAAGCCCCAAGCTCGCCGGCTCCTCGCCCCCGGGAGCCGCCCCCGGCGGGGCGGGGCGGGGAGCTCGGGGCGGAGCCGCCTCCCGCGCGGGGCGCCCCGGGCTCGCCCCGGCCCCGCCGCTCCTCCCCTCGGGGCGGCCGCCCGGCGAGTCCGCGGAGAGGCGGCGGCCGGCGGGCGATGGGGACTGGGAGACGCTCGGCCCGAGGAGGCGGGGTGGGGGCGGCGGGGAGCGTGCGGGGGCGGGGGCGGCGGCCGGCGGGGGGCGCCCGAGGGTGCAGGCGGCTCTGAAGCGGCGGCCGCGGGGTGGGGGGCGCTGCCGCCGCCGAGGCGTCGCCGGCCTCGGCCCCTTTGTTCTCGCGCGCCCCCCCCGCGCCGCCCACTCCCCTGCTGTCGCGCGGCGGCGGCGGCGGCGGCTGCTCCTCCCGCCCGAGGCAGTCAGGCTCGGCGCCGGGGGCGGGAGGGGGCGGAGGAGCGCGCCGGCCGCCGCGAGTGGGGGGCGATGGCGAAGCTCCGGGTGGCTTACGAGTACACGGAAGCCGAGGACAAGAGCATCCGGCTCGGCTTGTTCCTCATCATCTCCGGCGTCGTGTCGCTCTTCATCTTCGGCTTCTGCTGGCTCAGTCCCGCGCTGCAGGATCTGCAAGCCACGGCGGCCAACTGCACGGTTCTGTCGGTGCAGCAAATCGGCGAGGTGTTCGAGTGCACCTTCACCTGTGGCGCCGACTGCAGGGGCACCTCGCAGTACCCCTGCGTCCAGGTCTACGTGAACAACTCCGAGTCCAACTCGAGGGCGCTGCTGCACAGCGACGAGCACCAGCTCCTGACCAACCCCAAGGTGAGGACGCGCCGCGCGCCTGGGGTCCCTGCGGGAGCGTTGGGGGTCCCGGGGGCAGCGCGGGTGTGAGACCTGCACGGTGTGGCCTCGGAGCATGGGGCTGCCCGCGGAGGACGCCAGTTCCCTGCGGGAGCTCGGGGGTCCCGGGGGCAGCGCCGGTGTGAGACTGCACGGTGTGGCCTCGGAGCGTGCTCGCGCCTCTGGGGCCCGGCTGTGTCAAACCAGGAAAGACGACCTAGGGGAGCCGCAGGGCGAGGGTCCTCGGGGTGGGGGTGGGGGTCTTAGACGGCGACCTGGGGTACCCAGAGGCTCCCTTTACACCTATCTCAGATTTTGAGGTCTCGGTCCAGCCCGGGTCCTGTGCCTCCCACACGGGATTTGGAGAAATAGGGGGAGCCAAGAAGTTAACTTTTCCTCTGTAAAAGCCAGTGGTTAGCCGGCAGCCACCTGCTCCCGCGCACCGTCGAGGTTTGAGCTTCGACTGTCGTGTCAACAGCTCAGGTGGAATGCCTTTGTGAAGAGTCGAGGGTCTTTTAGCCTCTGGAAAGTTGCTAGAGTTCCTTACGTTTTGTCTCCACACAGACATTTTAACTTGTGGTTCAAAGATGAGCCTTTGGGGGTTGACAAACGGCCTGGAATCAAATGGGAAAATCTGTGTGGGTCCATTGTGGGGAACGCAGGGGGCTCCCAATTCTCACGAAATAGATTCTCCAAAGGGTCTAGAAGGCCTCAGGAGCAGTCTAGAGAACAGTCAAACTTACTGAAAATAGAAAGCCTTCAGGGACAGGTACTGAGGATTCCTTCCCTGCAACTTCTTCTGGCCTCACTAGCAGAAAGAAAAAAAAAAAAAAAAGATGAAACCTGGTTAGGACTTGCTGATGGAGAGCAAAGAGAGGGAGACTCAGAAAACTGTTCCCAGGGGAGGAAGAAAAAACTTATAAAAAGCAGTGTCCTCGGTCTGTGAACTAATTGAGCTTTGTAGTGCTCCTGGTTTTACAAGACAGGTTTTCTTTTTTTTCTTGGTCTCTTCTCCTCCCCTTGTTGCTCAGCTATCAAAGTAAAGGTGTGTATCAGTTTGAAAGTTACTGTCATTTTTCCTGTTTGTGAGAGCCGTGCTTAAAAATGGAGCAGGAGGGTGGCGCCTGTGGCTCAGTGAGGAGAGCACCAGCCCCCTATACCGAGGGTGGCGGGTTCAAACCCAGCCCCGGCCGAACTGCAACCAAACAATACCCGGGCGTTGTGGCGGGCACCTGTAGTCCCAGCTGCTCGGGAGGCTGAGGCAGGAGGATCGCGTAGGCCCAGGAGCTGGAGGTTGCTGTGGGCTGTGACGTCACGGCACTCCACCGAGGGTGGTAAAGTGAGACTCTGTCTCTACGAAAAAAAAAAAAAAAAAAAAAATCGAGCAGGAAAATAGTCCAGAAAGGAATAAATCTATGTACACGGGAAAACTTTTATTAAATGTGACAAGATGTATGAATCCAAAAGGAGGAAGAAACTGTATATTTTAAAAGTATTTAAAACAAATTTGCCGTTGCTTTGCAGTAGAATTTGTGGTCTTGTTGTCTAAGCAATGAATAATTGAATTGGGGAAATTAAGAGAATTCTTTTTAAAAATATGACTCTTCAGAAGAATGCTTCTGCTGACAAATGAATGTTTATCTACCTTAAAAATTGAAGACCTATAAGCAGTCTATGTAGGAATAAGAATTGAGAGTATAGGTCTTGAAGAAATGATGATGTCTCAAAGACTAATGTAAGTTAATTTGCTTACTAACCAGGAATTTAGAAAGAACTATCATGGGTTCAGAAACTTTTTTCCCCAAATTAAACCAATAATATCAAAGAAAGATGCCAAGCAATAGTAATGATTTGGAAATTCTATGGTAGTTCCTCATTCTTATAGTTGTTATAGTTGTTGTTATAGTTGTTGAAGCATTGCTAATTATTTTAAGATAGTGGTTCAAGCATTAATAAATTGCATATATCTTATTTTAAGATAGTGGTTCAAGCATATAATAAATTGCATATACCAGTAAATGACTAATATCTCACCAAGACATTGACAAATTAGAATTTATTACAGAAGACTGCTTCACAGTTTGCAGGCAGTTTTGAAGGATCCGAAAGAAAAAAGTAAATTGGAATATTAGGACACTGATTTTTAAATCACTTGGAAGCAATCAGAATGCTTTATGTAATGCTATGCTTCTCTCTGCTGCAAATAACCTGTTTTTTTCCCCCAGTGCCAATTCAGATCTTGGCAACAATTGTTTTGAAGAAGTACCTGAACAAAATAACATTTTATGAAGTAAACTATTAAGAAAAGTAGCAGAACTAGAGAAAAATATGTTTATGTTACAGAAAGTCAATTTAGACGAGATTTCCTCAGCCAAACCACTCTTTATCCACAGTATGACTGTGTTGTAGCATTTATAGAATGTAAGGTTGTTCTGTAGCATCACCTTTTACTTTTTGACAAATTAAATGCTCAGTCTGGGAATTCTTGTGTGCCAGAGTCAAATTCATAAGCAGACTATTTTCACGTTGCCCTTGCTATTGGGCAATATCTATTGCCCATTTCTGTTGCATCTCGGCTGCCTAGATCTTTTCTTTGCCTTCCCTTCCTTCTTTATCGAAGGCCCAGGTTCTCCACCCCCTCCTTCCTAGAATATCTAGCTTCCCTACGACGTCTTGGATTCTAACCCCCTTCAGCCTCCTCCTCTTTATCACCTACCATCACAAGAAATCATTTAGGATATCACTTCTTGGAAAAATAGAATAAAGCCTTTTTCTTATTCCTTGAGTTTACTGTATTAATTTCAGTGAGGGTCAAGAGAAGGGAAAAGAATATTACTAATACGTAACTTCTTAAGCCATAGACTATTGAGTAGAAGAAAAGGGGAATAAATTTGATCTTTTGGCGGATGCTTTCTTTAAACTATCTTTAATTCCTATTCAATTTATTTATTTTTATTTTAATTTATATCCTTGTTGTACTAAGCAATCACTACATCCAGACATGTAATGGAGTACTCAAGTCAACTAATTACCCACAGGGAAATGATCTGCTCTGTAGATTAACTTTGGCAAAATCTAAATTTTGTGTCGATTTCCTATTGCTACCGGTTCCATCACCGTATTGTCTCTTTGTGACTCAGGGTTGTATGTGGCAAAAGTTTTGGTTCTCAATTGTGTGTGGCTGGCTATACATTAGAATAACCTGGGAACCTATAAAGGCCATTTTTATGCCTGGGTGCAACCTTCAGAGATTCTTACTTGGTCTTGGGTGGGGCCTGGGCTTTGGTATTTTTTAAAAGTTGTTCACGTGATTCTACTGTATAGAAAAGAGTAAACCACTGTCTAGAAAATGTGCTTATCTACTTTTCAAGAAAAGCAACTTGAGAACCCAAAAAGATTCACTGTAATTAATACTTATATTTTTAGAGCCTGGTGTGGTGGTGCAGGCCTACTCCGGAGGCTGTGGTGGTAGGAGTTCCCATCCAGAGTGGACAACAAAGGGAGACCCTATCTTTAAAAACAATTTTTTTAGATTTAACAAAAACCTTACATTTTCAGGTTAAAAGATGCTGCATTTAGGGAGTTGATATAAAAAGGAGAACTCAAGGAAATTCGGCATACATGAAATTGGTTAGTTTAAGTGAAATGAATTTGATTCTAGACATTTGGTTTTGCATCAGTATTTACATTAGATGGCAAAGAAAAGATGAATTTTAATAATCACTCACTTATTTGTGGGACAGGGAAAAATGGGTAATTAGAGGTTATATATTTTATTTTTGTTTTGACTTTTTTTTTTCTTCTTCTGTTAATAAAAACCTTGAAACAGGCCCAGCAGTGGCTTATACCTTGTGATTCTAGCACTCTGGGAAGCCAAGGTGGCTGGATTGCTTGAGGTCAGCAGTTTGAGACCAGCCTGAACAAGAGTGAGACCCTGTCTCTACTAAAAACAAAAAATTAGCCGGGCATTGCGGTGAGCACTTGTAGACCCAGCTACTCAGGAGGCTGAGGCAGAAGAATCACTTGAACCCAGGAGTTGTAGGTCACTGTGAGCTAGGGTGACTCTAGGGCACCCTAGCCTGGGCAACAGAGTGACACTCTGTCTCAAAAAGGGAAAAAGACAGCTCTAAAAACAAAGGCTAGAAGTCTGTTTTCTAAGAAACCAGTACTCTAAATGTAAGGGAAATGCCCTGAGAAAAAGTAAAACTTAGTAAAGGCTTTAGGTTTTACATATTTCCCCTGAAGCTGGATGCTAACTGCAGGGTATACTGACTTGCGATCCCTTTGGTCCCCTTCCCATTGACTAGTGCACTCTGCCCCAGCACCTCTGTAGACAGTGTGGCTTGTTGGGGGGAGTTTCTGAACACCTTTCTTGAGTATTCAATTTGATATACTTTGTACTCTCGGGAGGGCCATCATATCAGAACTACATAATAAAAGGGCTAAACTGGAATGTAATGACTTCTTCATAATCTTTATTTTTCTCCATGAAAAAGTAGTTTTTGTACATTATTTTTCCTTTGATGATTATATTAAATAGTGTTTAGTATGTATGTAAAATTCAATCCAGCGAGTCCTTTTCAGCACTATTATGATCAGATAACTGGGTATACAAGAAGGAATACAATGATGAGTTTTGTCATTTACCAAATATTCACTGAGTGTCTACCGTGTGCAGTATGTGGCTCCAGGTTCTGAAACTAGGATAAATATTAAAACAAAGTTCTTGCTCTCACTGAGTTTACATTAAGGTGTGGGAAATAACAGATTAGAAATACATTTATAATGTAATGGCGTGTAATGAAAGGTGGGTAATGACAATTCAGGCAGGACAGGAGTATAGACAGTGTTAGAAGAAACAAAGGGCTGCTCTCTGGAGCAGCAGGGTCAAGGAAGATGGCGCTGATGAAGTGACGTTTGCACTGAGACCCAAAGAACACGAGGGGATGAGAAGAGACCAAAATCTCATAAGGAATGACCTGCATGGCTATCTGAAGTGTGTTCCACTGGCTGAGGAACTAGCGAGTGCACGTTCCCTGAGACGAGTATCTGCCAGGTTTGTGTGAGGAACTGTGAGGACCACAGTGAGCACAGCAGAAGACCGTGGAAGATGAGGTTAGGGTCCAAAAAGCCTGAGATGGACTTTGGATCGTATTCCAAGCATGATGGTAAGCTGACACAGAGCAGGGCTGAGATATATAATCAGACTTAGACTTTTAAAAAATGTAAATGATCCCTCTGGCTGCTGAGTTGAAAATAGAATTTGTCTATGTCCGTATGTGTGTGCATGCACCCAGATGCACGCATGTTCACTTGGGAGAGGTGTAGAGGCGAGATTAGAAACAGGGAGTCAGTAGGACAGGAAACAGATGGTGGGGGCTTAGATCAGTGGGTAGCATGTAAAATTCACTGATGAATTGGGTATGAGAGATGTGATTTGTGTCAAGCACAGCTAAGTGAACAGAGGATTTTCTTTTTACTAGATGGGGAAAACTAGAGGAAGAGGAGGTCTGCAGGAGTGTTGATGAAGGGGTTCAGTTTTGTGGATGCCTAATAAACACCTGTTAATGAAGGTGAATCCATGAGTTTCTGCCTCAAGGAAATTTTATTACCTAGCAGAGGAGATAGGAACACAAATAGCTATTAAACAAGGAAAAATTCCATGTTCTACAGGGAGCTCCAGCATTATGATATGAACATCCAGCAGGAAAAGGTTAGGGGAAAAGCTTCATGGAGAAAGAAGCATTTGCTGTGAGTCTGAGAATGAATAGAATTTCAACTTGGTGGGGAGGAAGAAACAGAACATCCAGGAAGAGAAAATGCAAGAGTCAATGTAAATGTGGGATGTGTTGGGTAAATAGCAGATAGGCTGGTGTGTCTTGAACAGGGGACACATAGAGTGAGGTCTTGCGGTAGGCAGGAGAGTATTTTGAGTCCAATAGTGTAGAGGTCCTTAACAACCAGGATGGGTTTGGTGGGCATTGGGAAGCCATGGTAGGAAGATTAATGCCCCCGCCCTCCCAAGATGTCCACATCATAAGGTCCAAAATCTACAAATACCTTACTTTACATAGCAAAGGGGAATTAACCTTTTGAGAATAGAGCCTATAGGTGCTCAAACAAGATGTTCTTTGGTGCCAGTGATACCTGTAGGCACTTTTTTTTTTTTTTTTTTCTGAGTGCTCTGTAGTCAGAGGGTTAAGGTTGTAGAGGGAGTTAAAATTGCTAATCAATTGATGTTAAAATAGGGAGATTGTTTTGCATTATCCAGATAAACCCAGTATAATCACAAGGGTACTTTAATGTGGAAGACAGAGGCAGAAGAGGAGTTCATAGTCACGCACTTTGAGGATTCAGCCAGCCATTGCTAGCTTTGATTACAGAAGAGGACCATCAGCCAGGAAAATTAGGTCTTTTTACAAGGATGTGGGGAAAGGCAAGAAAACGGGTCTCCAGAAAGTATGCAGTCCAGCTGGCATGTGGATTTTAGCTCAGTGAGACCCATTCTAGACTTCTGATCTCCAGAATTGTTAAGATGATAAATTTGTGTTGTTTGAAGACACCAAGTTTGTGTTATATTAACAATACAAAAGCTAAGGAAGGTTTTTGAGTAAGTAATTAATATGATTAGATATTTAAAGACTTGGTCAGAATATGTTAATAGATTACACTTCTTTAGAAACAGCCTAATCTGGAGGATGCTAAGATCTATCTGTATGATTATCATGATGCATCTCTAACTTCCATTTGTGGGTGTCATTTATGAAGATCTCAATTATATTTGAAGAGCCCCCAAATATATAGCCCTGCTTCTTCTATATCATTCATCAAATTGATGCAGGAGCCCAAGTGGACTTTGAAACTTTGTTCAGTGCCCAGTTTACTAATTCCGGTATAACTATTTGGCAGTAGCATATATTGACATTGTATTTCATTGAAGAAAGTTAAATCCTAGAGAGTGAAAGTTTAATCCATTCTTGCTTGATTAATAAATATATTTATGAAATTACCAGAAGTTTATTTGGGATCTAAGAAACTGAAAACTATATACAACTGTTAAAGCTATTTTCTCAATTCTGATTATAATTATCTTTTATTTTCTCTATTTCAAGGATAAAGATGGCAACAAAATTTATTATTATTTTCCTCAAATCTCCTATTCTGGAATCATTTTTTCCTGTCAGTGATACCATTAACATGCACATTCCCAGATCTCATCCTAAACCCACTGACCGGATGCACTACCAAAGTCTCTGATTTAGTAGTACTGTATTAGAGTTCAAGAATTTGTACAGTAAAAAAGGTGTTATGGCTAACTACTCAAGGTGGGGAAAATGAAGTAATATAAAGCAAACAGTCCAAAAGAAGGCAACAAAAACAGATGGAATAATACAGAAAAATAAGATGATAGATTTAAACCTGAATATATAAGTAATTACATTAAATGTAAAGGTACCAATTCTTCCAATAAAAAGGCAGAGATTGTCAGACTTAACAAATCACACCCAAATATATGCTGTTTTCAAGAGTACCACATAAAATATAAGGGCACAGAAAGATTGAAAATAAAAATATGAGAAAATATATTCTATACATGTATAAACATCATAGGAAAAAAAGCTGAAGTGCTTATATTATATGAAATATAGTAGACTTAGAGGCGAAAGAAAAATCTGTTACTAGAGATAATAAAAAGGATGTTTTATCATTATGAATGGTCAAGTCAGTAGCCTATTACAATTCTATATTGGAAAGTACCTAAAAATATAACCTCAAAATACATAGCAGAAAGAAAGGATAACTCAAGGGAGAAATATATGAGTCTGTCATGAAAATGAGAGACTTTGACATAAATAATATCGGTAAGTATCTAGCAGGTTTGAATAACATCTTGAACAGCTGAACCAATTGACATAAATAAAACTGTATGTTCAGTAGCAGCAGGGTACATCATTTTAAGTGCCAGTGTAATATTTTAGTTTTTTGGGGTTTGTTTTTTTTTTTTTTTTTGAGACAGAGTCTCACTATGTTACCCTCAGTAAAGCGCTGTGGTGTCACAGCTCACAGCAACCTCAAACTCTTGGGCTTAAGCGATTCTCTTGCCTTAGTCTCCCGAGTAGCTGGGATTATAGGTGCCCACTACAATGCCCAGCTATTTTTTGGTTGCAGTTGTCATTATTGTTTAGCAGGCCTGGACTGAGCTCAAACCTGTCAGCTTTGGTGTATATGACTGGTGCCCTACTCACTGAGGTAAGGGCGCCAAGCACTAGTGTAACATTTAAAAAACTGACCATGTTCTGGATCAGTGAAATTAAACTAGAAATTAACAACAAAAGGGAGAAGTGGACCTCTCTACATGCTCGTATATTGAGTAGTATATAATAAAATTCTAAATAACCCATGGACAAAGAATAGGAAATCACAATGGAAATCTGAAAACATCTTTTGAACTAAATGATAAAAGTTCTACATATTGAAATGTTTGGAATCCCAGCTAAATCTGTGATTAGAGAGAATACATTCTGTATGATCCTATTTTATGTATGTAAAATTCATAGTCTAGAGAAATTAATCTGTAGTGTTAAAATCAGAGTATTTGCACTTGTGAAAAAAGAAGGTAGACTTTAGAGTGCTGTTAACATTTTTTTCTTGGTCTGGATGGTAATTACACAGTTGTCTTCAGTTTATGACAATTAAGAACAGATTTATGATTTGTGCATTCTTCTATATTTTGTGTTGTGTATATTTTAATTTTTTAAACTTTTAAAAGTTTAAAAAATTAAAATATACATACTCAAAAAAGTGTCACCCAGGCTAGAGTGATGTGGCATCATAGCTCACAGCAACTTCAAACTCATGAGCTCAAAAGCCATCCTCTTGCCTCAGCCTCCTGAGTAGCTGGGACTACAGGCGCCCACCACAACACCTGGCTAGTTTTTCTGTTTTTAGTAGAGATGGATCTTGCTCTTGCTAAGCTGGTCTCCCAATTCCTAAGCTCAAGGGATCCTCTTGCCTTGGCCTTCCAGAGTGCTGGGATTATAGGCGTGAGCCCCTGTGCCCAGCCTAAAAGTTTTTAAAAATAGTATTTATGTCTGCAACTAAAACTATAAGCTAACAGAAATAATATAATAAACTATGTGAAACTTTTTGGGGAAAAATTTGTTCAACTGTACTGAAAGATGTGAAAGATATGGGAGATTCTTCAAGGAAAGAATAAACTCATGAATGATGATTGTTGGACAGTTAGCTCTCTACATAAAATAAGTGAAATTTGATACATACTTCACATTCAGATAAAGCAAATTCTAAACATTAAAATCTAAACATAGAAAGGAACACGTAAGACTTGTAAAAGCTGACACAGGAAAATAACTTTATAATGTAGGCCTAAAAATGGTATCTTAAATGGAGCTCAAAGAACAAATCATAAAAGAAATTATTGACACAGATGACTGCATTAAAATAATTTCTAGATGACTAAAGTGAAAATATAAGCCACTGACTAGTGAATGATATTGGCAAAACAAATAATAAAAGATTATCTATATATGTGAAATATCTGCATATCTTCTACAAACTGGAAAATAACATACATGACATAATGGAAAAAATAGGCAGCGGCAATTAATAAGAAATGCAAATCATGAAAATCTCGACTGTCCAATCAATGTAAGAAGTCCAATTCCAATCTCAAGGAATTCCAATGACAGAAGTAATGGAATACCATTTCATACTCATCAGATTAGCAAATTTTAATATATTTGATAAGATCAAGGATTGATGAGGATTGGAGAAAATAGTCTTATTCGTTGCTGGAAAACCAGTTCAGTAACTTAGGAAAATAATCAGACATACCAAGTATAACTGATACTGTAAATACCTGATAACACAGGAACTTCATCGTAGGAGAACTCAGTGTCCAAGTAACAAATTTTCCTTGCAGAACTGTTTGTACTGGTGAAAAATTAGATACAATCTTGTTGAGTTATCATACTTTGCCATGTATAATGCGTACTCTTTTGCCCAAATATTTTAGGGAAAAATAAGGATTGTGTTCTATATGAGCAGTACACCTTGGAAGTGGAGGAGCCCAGTGGGCCTCTCATACTGCCATATCTTCCCATCTGTGGCCGCTGGTGCACGGGCTCCAGTCTGGAAGAATCCAGGATCTGGTGGGAACATGCTGGAGCGGCTTCTGACAACCCTGGGAGACGGTGGTGGTGGGGCTGGCAAGGCAGGCCGCAGCCATACAGGGTGAAGACCGAGGCCCCGCAGAGGCCCCAGGGATCTGCCTAGCTGCCCACGGGCCAAGTGACCTCAGAAGCTCCCACCCCATAGCCATCTCAGACCCCAATGTGGAAGGGAGAAAAGGGCTCCCAGGAGAAAGGAACGGGGCAGCCTTTACAGAGCAGGTGGCTGCAGGAAGGTGCTGTGACCTGCATGTGTATTGGGGGAACACTAGCCCTTCCCAGATGTGTGTCTCCTGGCCAACGGCCAGCTGCTTTCTTGAGGGACACATTCCTGAACATTTGGGACTGAACATGGGTGTGCACTATATGCAGGAGCACATTAAATACAGCAAAATACAGTAATTGGATATTGGGTGGGGTCAACCTGACAAGGGAGCACCTATGAAAAACCCACAGCTACTATCAGAGTGGTGAAACAGTGAAAGCTTTTGCTCTAATAAGACAAGGATCTCTGCTCTTTCCACTCCTGCTCAGTATCATAGGGGAAATGGTAACCATGGCAGCTGAGGAAAAGAAATTAACGGCAACCAGCTTTTATTTATTTATTTATTTATTTATTTATTTATTATTTTGAGACACAGTCTCACTTTGTTGCTCAGGCTAGAGTGCTGTGGGGTCAGCCAAGTGCACAGCAACCTCAAACTCCTGGGCTCAAGCCATCTTCCTGCCTCAACTTCCCGAGTACCTGGAACTACAGGGCGCTTCTCACAACCCCTGGCTAATTTCTCTATTTTTTTCTTGCTCTTGCTCAGGCTGCTCTGGAATTCCTGAGCTCAAGGCATCTTCCCACCTCAGCCTCCCAGGGGACTAGGATTATAGGCATGAGCCAGGGCACCAGGCCAGCAACCAGATTTCAAATGAAGAAATAAAGCTATCTCTATTTATAAGTCATATGAGCTGGTAAATAGTAACTCCTAAAGAATCCACACTCCCTCATGGGGTCCTCAAACTTTTTAAACAGGGGGCCAGTTCACTGTCCCTCAGACCGTTGGAGGACAGGACTGTAGTTTAAAAAAAAAAAAACAAAAAACTATGAACAAATTCCTATGCACACTGCACATATCTTATTTTGAAGTAAAAAAACAAAACGGAAACAAATACAATCACACCGCCTCAGTGGACTGCAGGCTGCAGTTTGAGGACCCCTGCAAGTTGTTTGAGTAATAAATAGATTCAGCAAAGTGTAGGATATAACAACAATATAGAAATTGTTCAATCCAAAAATAAAAGTAAGAATACAATTCTGGGCGGTGCCTGTGGCTCAATGGGTAGGGTGCCAGCCCCATATACCAAGGGTAGCGGGTTCAAATCCGGCCCTGGCCAAACTGCAATAAAAAATAGCCAGGCGTTGTGGCAGGTGCCTGTAGTCCCAGCTACTTGGGAGGCTGAGGCAAGAGAATCGCCTAAGCCCAGGAGCTGGAGGTTGATGTGAGCCATGTGATGCCACGGCACTCTACCAAGGGCAACAAAGTGAGACTCTGTCTCTACAAAAAAAAAAAAAAAAAGAATACAATTCTATTTATAATAGCAGTGTTTTCACACCTCTCGTGAATCTACTAGAAACCATTGAATTGTGCACATTAAATGGGTACATTTGAATGGTGTGTGAATTAGGTTTCAATAAAGCTGTTACACACTCACCCCCCCAAAATAGTGAGAGATTTGCTTTGCAAATTTTGGCATTTCAAATAACTTACAAAGAGATGTCTATTTAGTAAATATTAAAACTGGCCTATTATTTAGAAAAATCTACATTTAAATATCTTAACACAGTAAGAAAATGCTGTGAAGGCTATGTTAACCAGTTTGATGAAAATATTTCAGATTGTATATAAAACCAGCACATTGTACCCCATGATTGCATTAATGTACATAGCTATGATTTAATTAAAAAATATGTAAATATACATTTAAAAATATTAACTTTCTAAATAAAATTTATTTGGGACATATTAGGAATATTTAAAAAAAATTATTTGGAAACAGTTAAAAGTACAAATGCAATTAAAATAATAGTTTTTTTTTTTTTTTTTTTTTTTAAGACAGAAGTGTCAAGCTGTCACCCTCAGTAGAATGCTGTGGCATCATAGTTCTCAGCAAACTCCACCTCTTGGGCTTAAGTGATCCTCTTGCCTCAGTTTTTCAATTTCTTGTAGAGGGTCTCTATTTTGCTCAGGCTGGTCTTAAACATGTGAGCTCAAGCAATCCACCCACCTTGGCCTCCTAGACTGTACCCAGTCCTAAAGTAATAGTTTTGATGAAATAATATTTTAAAGGTATGAAATAAGTTGTGAAAATACTAAATAAAATATAGATGTGAATATTTATGTAAGTTTCTGAGGTGGATACAGCTTTTCTAAACATGACACTAAGGACAGAAATTGTAAAGGAATACACTAATATAATAAGATGCGCTAAAACTTAGCACATATGTGTTCAGAACACTAAAATTAAAAGAAAAATGACACATTTGGGCAAATATTTGCACCATGGTAGGAAAAGGATTCAAAAGTTAACATGATACGTACAATTTATGAAGAACTCTTAGAAATAAAAGACCATCTTCTCGGTAAGAAAAAAAATAGGCAAGAACACGTGCAGGCCATTCAGGGAAGAATTATAAATTGCCAAACACATAAAAAAAATACCTAATCTCTAAAGTTTAAAGAAATATAGTCATTCATGATTTAATGATGATATACATTCTGAGAACTGTGTTGTGATGTTGTAGGACCCACTCTAATTTACTATGCCCTCATCTTAACTAATTACATCTGCAAAAATCCGGGTTTCAATGAAGATCACATTTTGAGGGACTAGGTAGACATGAATTTGATCAGGACAGTGCAGAGGGTGCCAACAAAATGTATACACATTTTAAGAAAGGAAAAAACTTGAAGTTGTAATACTCAATATATACCAATAACAAAAGATGACTATAAGTCACATTTAAATACATACCAATAACAAAAGATGAATACAAGTTACATTTGACTTCTATAATTACAAGAGTTGCTCAAAATGTGGTCACCATCAGGGTCCAGACACTTCTGATCACGGGGAACTGTTGCTTGAGCAACATTGAAGAAAGGACTCGTTGCTGTGCGAGGGACCAGTTCCCAGATCTTCCCTGGTGCACGTCACGCACAGTCTGTGCTTCTCACACTTAGCACAAATGGGTTCTGTTGCACACTCACGCCTCCGTTGTCCTTGTATGTCACAAAGTTCTTGAGTTTCAATTGCTATTTCAGACTGGTCTTGCTGTCCTCAAAGGACGACGGGCTTCTGCTATTTAACTATCTTGTCTGTCACATGGTGACACTAGCATTCGTTTGATTAATGCCATCTTTTGAGCGAATGTCATACTACACAGTGCTACCGTAATTCAGTTCACCTTGGAAAAATAATACATAGATAACATCTCTTAAAATGTATGCATTTTTTGGCAGCCCCATGTACAGACTCTCTGACCCAGTAGTATCATTTCTAACCATACTTCCTTTTTTTTTTTTTTTTTTTATAACCCCTTTCATTAAATGTGGTTTTAATTTTGTCTTCTTTAGCAACAGATATACATTATTCTTTGGTAAATAATGTTAATACACATTCAGTGAAAAAATGCTAGATGTGAAATTTGACTTTCAGTGTCCATACAAATTAAAAATTTTTACATGAGAGTGAATATAAAGGTACAAGATTAGTGACAAGATGGAAAAATGCCACTAGTTTTGTTTTTCACTGGTTTTAGCTTCTCAGTTTTCTCCAATAGGCACAGCTTAATTTTGTAATGAGAGAAGTTCCAGAAATGTCACTTTAAATGCTCTGAGAAACACACAGAAAAAGACTAAATAATACAACTCGGAGGACCAGTGTATTGGGGTGAACCTGCCTCCTTGGAAAGCCGTGGTGTTGGGCTTGTACACCTGTCTCACCTGTTCCAACAGAAGGCACCACGGTGATGACAACCAGAGAGGCCTGTCCCACAGTCCCCATTTTGGGAAACATTTCAGGTTCCACCTACCAGAATCCAGGACAGATCTGGGCACATGGCAGGGATTTGAGAAGCTGCCTCGGGGGTGGCCAGATCTGGGTGCCTCCTCCTGGGTCTGCACTTGTAGGCCAGTCACACACCCTCCTGGTGCTTGGTTTCCCAGGCTGAGGGTTATAGATGATATGTACAATGTTCCACGTCAGTACTCATGGAATAAATAAATCTTGGTATTTGCATTTGTAGTTCCTGAGGTGTCAAGCAGGGAGGATTCCACAGTTGAGGAAAGATTGTAGGGACTTTGTCACAAACTGTGGAGTCACTAGCTCCCGGGCTGTTTTTGGAACACCCGCCTTGTGGCGGGTCTGTTCTGACTGTGGGGCGCGGTCAGCAAAGCCCTGCTGAGTTGGAGCTCACTCTGCTGTGGTCCTGGGGGGACGTCACACAGGGATGTGGCAGGTACAGTTACTGTTTATCACCAGGATCTGCTGAGCTTCCCTTCATCTTTAGGAAGAGGATCTAATTGTTTTAACTTTTTACAGATTTCATAAAAATTACACATTGCTATTTAGCAAATGTATCACTAATTGAGTCAAGACAGACAAAATGAGGGGAAAAATTAGTGTTGTATGACAAAGATTTGTTTTTTTTTACTATGTAAAAACTCTTAAACATCCGTGAGAATATGATCAAGCTGGGCAAAGATCATGGATGGGCAGTTTGCAGAAAAGAGACGCTGACTTAGAAAATGTAAATTAAAACAAGAAGCCCATATGTCACCATCAGAAAGTCTAATTATAGTCAGGTTTTTATTTTAAGGAGATGGAGAAAGATGCTCTCAACTGCTGACCAAACAGCAGTTCGTGCAATCTCTTTGGAAGACCATAATTATAATTTTTGAAAGTATACACCCTTTTATTCTTTCTTTTCTCATGCATGTGCGTAGATACTTGTGAAACAAAGTTTGGATTTGTTCTTTTGTTTGTAATTGCAAAAGACTGGAAGCCGCTCTGATGTTTTTCATTAGATGACTGGTTAATAAATTTGGTGCAACTATGCAGTGGAATTCAAGATACAGTGCATATCTCTGCACGCAGCTGGGAGAGCCCCGAGGGGTGCTGGTTAAGGAGGGTGCTTGTGCCGTTAGAGTGGAGTTGTAGTGAATGTCTGAGACAATGCCCAGGATCTGCTGCGCTTGACTGCGGGGACGAGGCACCGTCAGGGAGAGACGCTTCAACTGTAACCTTTTCCACTGTCAGCATTTTATCGTGGGTATTTATTATGCTTTAGTTTGTTAATTTTTAATCAAAATAGCAGTGGGACTTCCTATACTACTCTGCCACCCTGTGCCAGGGTTTCCTGGCCTGTAGATGGAAGATCGTAGTTAATACCTGTCTCCCTGGGTTGTGGAGATCACAGGAGTTAACATGCCGAGCACCTGCTATGGTGCTTGGACACGGTGAGCTGTCAGTGAATGTTTGCTGTTATTTCTGTGTACATAGTTTCAGAAATCAGATAGTACAGTAGCTTTATTTGGGGGCCAGGAGCAGGACTCTTCTGACCAAACCCCTTTTGCCACTCAGAGACAACTGCCTCTAACTAGTTTTAGGTTTTTCACTAGTATTTGCCTCCGTATCTCTAAGCAGTAGGTTCTCTGAGGTGTACAGCTGAGATCCTACTGACTGCCTCTGATGGGATGTAAGGACTTAGCTAGATTCTTAGAACACCCATTGCATCCCACTTCCCTCCCTGTGTTCATTAAATAAATAGGGTTCTACTGTAATGTTTGGCTACGTTAGTATTGAGTGCTTATCTTACCTTAACTATGTAAAGTACTGTTCAAACCTATAGCTTTATTTTCCTTGAGCTAATCATCATCCCCTTTGTAAAATTTTCTTACTTTCCTGCGTACCTTTCTCTGTTGAAAATTCTCCCATAGAATTATAAAACCACTTTGTATACTATTTTTTGTATAGTCTCAATAGGTAATCATTTAGTTCCACATTTTTCTCTCTTTTAAAAAATGTCCTAGGGGCTGGGTATGATGACTAACGCTCATAATCCCAGCACTTTGGGAGGCTGAAGTGGGAAGATTGCTTGAGACTTCTTGGGCAACATAGACCCCATCTCTACAAAAAGTTCAGAACTTGACAGGTGTGCCCTGGGAGTGGCTGAGGAGCCGTCCTTACATCCCAGTCTTACATCGCAGAGTTTCAGACTTTATTTCATCAAATCTCAAGTGTTTTCAGGTGTGTAAATCAAGGTGACCCTTGGAAGGTTATTAACCCTATTTTAGTCATAGTGGTCCTGTGATCCATAGACCACTGTCAAAGATCTCTGTGGATCAAATCATTTTTAGTTACACATTCTGTGGTCAGACTTCAGATGGGACACAGCTAAGAGTATAGTTCTTCTCTGGCCCGTGATCTCGTCCCCTTTGGAAGACCTAAACGCTGGAGACGGAATCATCTGAAGGATCATTTACTCACATAGCAGTCCATTCTCGGTGCTGGGGACCATAGTTCCTCCACACACAGGCCCCGTGATTGCTCTGCATGGGCTAATTTGCACTTCCTCACTGATTAGTGTCAGGGTCCTAAAGTTACCACCTTTTCTGATCTAGCCTGGAAGTCACACTGGATGTTCCTACTGTAATCACAGGCTCAGTCATGCGCTAGGGAAGAGAAGATAGACCCCCGCCTCTCACAGTGGCGTGCCAACAGCGTATCGTAAGAGAATGTGAAATGGGATATATGTTGTTGCAGCCATCTTTAGAAAATCCATTTTGCCACAAATAGGAAACACCAGTTTTTCTTTTAATTTTTAATCACCACCACCTATCCATCCTGGTTTTAGGGAACTTGACATAGATTGGACTTGTTGGTCCCCTTCATACAAACAATATGTTTGTAACATTTAATTGCGCACACCATTAATGAAATTAATGAGGCACATCTGAATGTGTACCTAAGCACTTAAGAAAGTTTTATTTTGTTTCAGTGTTTTACTTGATCATAAGAGTATTGTCAATTCCTCAAGAATTTTAAATTATCATAAGTCACTGATGAATTTTTACATGTCCTGTTGTGCTTATTATAAATAATGACTGTTGAACTTCTTCCAGATTAAAATTTCTTGTTTTGGTCTGATTACTTCTGTTTAGACTCAGCCTCTATTTTTGGCAAAGACAAAAATAGAGTTTTTTTTTTAACTCTAAAGCTAATGGAGCTATTTTCTCTTAATGGAACGATTTTCTCTTAAAGCTGGAATGTCATTCTGAACTTCGCTTAGTTTTAAATAATGTCAGCAATCTTAGAAGTCTGCCTGAACACAGAAGCTAAATGAATATTAAATTATAAAAACGCAGATGTAGTATCAACATATGATAGTAAATTCCAACTAAAAGAGCTGTGCTTTGGTGGGTGGGTGTACTCTCCAGGAGGTGGTGAGCAGCTTCTCAGAGAAACATTTAAAGAGAGAGGAATAATTCTTCAGTAAGTAGTAGATCAGGTATTTTGGGCATTTTCCAATAACCTCTCCCATGCCCCTTATGCTCCGAGCACATTAGATGACTCCGTCATTCTGGAACATCCACACAAAGTGTTCACACATCCCACTTCTTGGAATGTCACTTTCCCAACCCGTTCTAGGACAAGCAAATTCCCGTTCAACCTTAAAGACACAAACCAAGCGTCATCTCTTCTGTGAAGTCTTCTCCTATACTCTGGAGGCCCAAATATGCGTGTCCTCTTTTAGATTCACAAAGTATTTTGTGAATATGCTACTATTACCGCACTGCATGCTTCTGGGGAGGTGGTGGAGAGGGAGAAGGCAGTGAGTAATTTCTAATCTTTATATTCTGCCCAGCACTCAGCAATCAAGACTGGTTTGTTATGTAAATTATCAGTTCTGAAAATCTGTCATTCTGAGGCAGGAGAAGAGCTACTGAAAATGCAGATTCCCAGCCTTAATGAAGGAGGGAGAATCTCTGGACGAACAGTCCACTCTGATGGAGTTAGCCTCACTTTTCACATCTAAGACATTTATCTGACCTTCACATCCTTCCCTAATGTTATTTTTACTTCACTTTGAGGTATGGTAAACATTCTAGACCACCTGCCATAGAATCTCATTTTTTAGCTGATGCCTAATTTCATGTGTGAATATTCAGCCCACATTCAGAAGGCTCAGTGTGTCACCTGTACATACACATAGCATTTGGAATGACACAGAGTTTATAAATGGCTTAGTTATACTTTTTACTCCACAGTGCTTTTCTGATTGTATGTTTATTTTGTCAAAAATATCATTAAAAATTATATATTATGGTGGACACAGAGACTTCTTAAAAGCATTCAGAAAATGAGGGATTATGATATAAATTATAACTAAACCTGTGTCCCATGAGACAATGTTTTAAGAATTCATTTGTTCCCAGATTTATTTGAAAATTATTAAATTACCTAAACCCATTCTAATAGTATGCCTTTCAGTACGACCCTCCCTAAACCAAATGATGTCAAGAAAGAAACAGAAGAAAAAAAATTCTTCATTTCTGTATCTTAGATAACTTCTAACATAGAACCTGGCCTCCAGTATTTAGTTGAGTAGACTACATATTTTTTTTGCAATAATTTTTAAGTGACTCAGAAAAGAAACTAAGTTAATTCTGTCTACTCGGCCCAAATGATTAAAATGCCGTCCTCTTAAGACACTTACCACAAAGAATCTACTCAAGCAGAAGTCTATTTAAATATAAATCCATTGTGGTAGGCTGGAAAAGAATGCTATTATAAATTTTGATAAACCCTAAAATAAGATTACGGAAAACTAATAATGTGTACGTAATCAAACATTTCACGTCAAGGGATAATATCTTAATAAACTCACTGGAAGGCTTTATGTTATGCTCAGAATAGCTCACTCAATTTCACCAACTTTGTTCATGAATGCAAAGTCAAAAATATTTTTCTAAAAGGTAGTCATTAAACAAATTTTATCGCATTCTTCTTTTCCTCCTAACTTTTAAATTGATTTTATTCAAGTTCAAGCAGCAAATAATGTGAGACTCCACTGAAGGTTATTAGGGTGATCATGATGTTTGAAGCTGGCTTCCTTTGCAAATGAAAAACAAATAGGTCAGAACTGTAAGAAGACATTTCCCCGAGGAAATGCTTATTGTCCTCCGTGACCAAAGGCATCGTGTATATAAATTCACCTAAGTGAAATTACATCTGTGGCACCAGAAACCGACCTGAGACAGGAGGGTACAAGGAATGTACTTCTCTGATCAGGTACTGGGAGAACCAGAAGGCCTGAAACAGACCGCACAGCCCTTCATTTCTCAGGAGGATGACACCAATTCCAGTAAAAACCTCTCCCAGAGAAGGATCCGCATAGAGAAGGGCATCTCTTTGCCTCACATCAGAAAGCTCCAAAGAGTGAGACGGGAAAGAGTAAAATCTCTTTAGGAAGATCTACAGACAGAGACGTGGAGGGCAGTGCAGAGCCGCAAACCCTGCAGTTCAAATCCCAGTTTTCCCATTTGCCGTTGTGACATGGGAAACTTTTCTTAAACCCTTCTGTCCTTCACTTTGCTCATCAAAAAATGATGATTATGATGCTTGCTCATTTGGATTAATGAGCTGCTTGACATAGTCAATGAATGTTCACCACGATGACGACAGGGACGTGATGCCTGTTATTATTTGTGGTCCCCAAAGCAGAGAGATACTCATGGTGGAAAATTAGGGAGCCTCAGAAACCGCTGGGCTTGAAGATCTGAAAAAGAAAGACATTTGTATGAATTTCCTGGTTCTTTTTCTCAAACACTGGCATGAATTTTCATTTCTAACTTTAAAATTATTTTTAATTCAGAATATTATGGGGGAATAAACATTTTAGTCCCCCCTTCCCACCTATTTGAATTTAAAGGATGTTATTTCCATAGTGCACATACTTGTTAATTGATGAGTTCCGAGTCAGTGGTGAGTACATATGGCATTGTTTTCCCGTTCTTGTGATACTTCACTTAGAAGAATGGTCTCCAGTTCCATCAGGTTGTTAACAAAAGGTGTAAGTTTGCCATTTTTTAAATGGCTGAGTTGTACTCCATGGTACACATGTAACACATTGTATTAATCCACTCACGTATTGATGGGCACTGGGGTTGTTTCTGCATCTTTACAAGTGTGAATTGTGCTGCACTAAACATTTGAGTGCAGCTGTCTTTTTTATAAAATGTCTTTTTCCTTTGGGTAAATCCCAGCAGTGGGATTGCTGTATCAGATGATAGGTCTCCATTGAGTTCTTTGAGGAATCTCTGTACTACTCTCCATAGAGGCTGTACTAGTTTGCAGTCCCACCCGCAGTCCGTAACTGTCTCTCCACATCCGTACCAGCACTTGTTGTTTGAGGACTTCTTACTGGAGTTAAGCGATACCTCATTGTGGTTTTGACTTGCATTTCCCTTATTAGGGATGTTGTGTATCATTTCATGTGTTTGTTGGCCGTTAATCTTAATCTTCTTTGAAAAAGTTTCTGTTCATGTCTTTTGCCCAATTTGTAATGGGGTGGGTATTTTTGTTTTTTTGTTTTTTTGCTGATTTGCTTGAATTCCTTATAGATTCTGGTTATCAGCCCTTTATCAGATGTATAAGATGCAAATATTTTCTCCCATTCTGTAGGTTAAATATTCACTCTAATGATTGTTTCTTTGGCTGTGCTGAAGCTTTTTAATTTGATCAGATCCCATTTATTTATTTTCATTATTGTGATTGTTTTTGGGGTCTTCATGGTAAATTCTTTGCATGGTGTATATAAGTGTTTCCAATTTTTTTCTTCTAGAATTCTTATAGTTTTGTGTCTTAAGTTTAGGTTTGTTATATATTGTGAGTTAATTTTTGTGAGAGGTGCAGATCCTGTTTTAGTCTTCTACATGTTGAATAGGGAATCTTTTCCTCAGTGTGTATTTTTGTCTGCTTTATGAGATATCAGATGGCAATATGAAGAGGGTTTTGTATCTGGGTTCTCTTTTCTGATCCGTTTATCCATGTCTCTGTTCTTGTGCCAACATAGTGCTGTTTTAGTTACTGTAGTTTTAGGTACTATAGTTTTAGTTGCTGTAGTCTTAGGTATTGTAGTTTTAGGTACTATAGTTTTGGTTACTGTAGTTTTAGTTGCTGTAGTTTTAGATACTATAGTTTTAGGCACTGTAGTTTTAGGTACTATAGTTTTAGGCACTGTAGTTTTAGGTACTATAGTTTTAGGTACTGTAGTTTTAGTTACTGTACTTGTAGGTACTATAGTTTTAGGTACTATAGTTTTAGGTATGGTAGTTTTAGTTACTATAGTTTTAGGTACTGTAGTTTTAGATACTATAGTTACTGTAGTTTTAGGTACTGTGGTTTTAGGCACTATAGTTTTGGTTACTGTAGTTTTAGTTACTATGGTTTAGGTGCTATAGTTTTAGGTACTGTAGTTTTAGGTACTATAGTTTAGGTACTGTAGTTTTAGGTACTATAGTTTAGGTAATATAGTTTTAGGTACTGTAGTTTTAGGTACTGTAGTTTTAGTTACTATAGTTTTAGGAACTATAGTTTTAGTTACTATAGTTTTAGGTACTGTAGTTTTAGGTACTATAGTTTAGTTACTATAGTTTTAGGTACTATAGTTTAGTTACTATAGTTTTAGGTACTGTAGTTTTAGTTGCTATAGTTTAGGTAATATAGCTTTAGGTACTGTAGTTTTAGGTAGTATAGTTTAGGTATGGTAGTTTTAGGAACTATAGTTTTAGGTACTGTAGTTTAGTTACTGTAGTTTTAGTTACTATAGTTTTAGGTACTGTAGTTTTAGTTGCTGTAGTTTTAGTTGCTATAGTTTAGGTACTATAGCTTTAGGTACTGTAGTTTTAGGTGGTATAGTTTAGGTGCGGTAGTTTTAGGAACTATAGTTTTAGTTACTATGGTTCAGGTGCTGTAGCTTGTAGTGTAGCTTGAAGTCTGGGAAATCGATGCATCCTGATTTGTTTGTGTTGTTTAAGGTTGTCTTGGCTGTTCTGGCTCTTTTCTGATTCCATACAAAGCATAGAATTGTATTTTTCTAGATCTGTGAAAAATGATGTTGAAGATTGCTTTGAGTCTATAGATCCCTCTTTGGGTCCTAGACAGTTTAACAGTGTTGATTCTGCAGATTCCTGAGCGTTTTCTTCCTCTGTTTATATCCTCTGCTTCACCTTCTTCGGTGTTCAGTCGTTCTCTCTATAGAGGTCTCTCACCTCCTTAGTTAAACGTTCCTTTTATTTTTTTTTATTGCTATTGTGAAGGGTATTAGTCTTTAATTTGCTCTAAGCTTGGCTGTCGTTGGCACATATGAAAGCTACTGATTTGTGTCCATTGATTTTGTAACTTGAGACTCTGCTGAATTTATCAATACCTATTCCAGGAGCCTTTTTGCTGAATCTTTGGAGTTTTATAAATATTAAAAACAAAAAACTCAGTTCCACAATAAAATACAAAAGTGGCAAAAAAAAAAAAAAAAAAAAAAAATCATGTCCTCAGTAAAAAGTGGTAATTTGACCTCTTCTTTCCCATTTGAATGCCCTTGATTTCCTTCCCCCATCTGGCTGCCCTGGCCAGGAACTGTGTTGAGTAGAGGTGGCGATAGTGGGCGGCCTGACCTGTGTCCAGTTCCAGTGAGAATGCTTTTAGTTTTCCCCGTTCATTATAATGTTAGCTTCTAGTGTGTGGTTTTATAATTTTGAGGTAAATCCTGTCTATTATGCCCGTTTTGTTAAGGATTCTTATCATAAAAGACTGCTGAATTTTGTCAAATGCTTTCTCGTTGTCTATTGAAACTTCACATGGTCTTTGTTTTTACTTCCATTTATGTGGTGAATTCTATCTATAGATTTGTATATGTAGAACCATCCTTGCATCTCTGGGAGGAAGCCCACTTGGTTGTGGTGAATTATTTTTTTTGATGTGCAGCTAGATTCCGTTTGCTATGATTTTATTGAGAAATTTTGCATCCATATTCATAAGGGATGTTGGTCTATAGTTTTCTTTTTTAGTTGAGTCCTTTCCTGGCTTTGGCAGAAAGGTGATATTGGCTTCTAGCATTTTGAAGATATTTTGGCTTCATAAAACATGTTAGGGAGGATTCCTTCATTCTTGACATTGTGGAATAATTTCTGCAGGTTAGCTACCAGTTTGATAAAATTCAGGTGTGACCTGAATTTTATATATATATATATATAGACCTGAATTTTATATATATATATATATATATATATATATATTTTTTTTTTTTTTTTTTTTTTTTTTTTTTGCTGAAAGATATTTTGTTGCTTGCTGCTTTAATTTTGGTATCTGATGTTGGTCTTTCTGATTGGGCCAAAGGAGGTTTTGTTTTTCTAAGAATTTGTACATTTCTTCCATATTCTAGTTTATATGCATAGGTATTTTCATAGTATTCACAGATGATATTTTGTATTTCTGTGGTATCAGTCGTGATTTCTCCCTTTTCATTCCTGATTGAAATAATTAGAGTCCTTTTCTGCTTCTGGTTTAGAATTCTCACATTCTGCAATGATATGCTAAGTAGAATTAAAAAGGTATCTAGAGGGGCTCTTGAGGCTTCACAGAAATTTTTTAAAAATTAACTGGAGAACCAAGATTTAAGAAAATGAGCCATAATGACTTTTTATGACTCAGTAGTGTGCTGTAGCATCACAGCTCACAGCAACCTTAAACTCCTGGGCTTAAGCGATTCTCTTGCCTCAGCCTCCCAAGTAGTTGGGACTACAGGTGCCCGCCACAACGCCTGGCTATTTTTTTGTTGTAGTTGTCATTGTTGTTCAGGAGGCCCAGGCCGCGCTCGAACCCGCCAACCTGGCTGTATGTGGCTGGTGCCCTACCCACTGAGCTACAGAAGCCACCCATAATGACTTTTATTAACACAGTCTTATTTAATCTTTTAAAAATTTTTCTTTCAAGATCATGTTAGTTTTTATGAGTTATTAGAGTATCATAAGCATAAATGATTTAGTCCATCATACTTGTTAGAAAGAGTACAGTCCATGAAAAGAGTACTTATATTTTGATCTCAAGTTATTTTCCTGAGTATAAGTACTTTACTTCCAAAATCTGTCCATACAAACCTCAGTTTCTAAAAGGCCAGAAATATACTGTATTTTTAATCCCACGTGAAACCTCAACATGTTTAATGCAAATCTTTACTCTGTGAAATTGGTCTGGCTTTTTGAGAAGCGTGTAGGACGTCTCCTGGACGTCTCACCATGGTCATTTGGTGGAGACATTTCTTTTACACCCTATGTCTTCCCCCCCAAAAAAATGAATAATAAGGAATTCAAAGTGAGTTAATTTGCAGAAATTTAAGGTCTGCTGTAATTACATTTTGTCGTGAATTATTATTTCCTACTGTATAGTGTGGCCTCTTCTGTCAAGCACACCCATTGCAAAAAGGACGCTAATGCATTTTTAGGCTTTTACACTCCACAGCTTCTACCTCCAAGCTCCACATCTGGAAATTTCTTTCTCCTAGAAAGAGCACAATAAATTGTTACCTTGTCTTGCTTTATAAACTAATTGACCCTGAAGTAGAAAATAGATTGTAATAGAAAGAAAACACACCATAGGGAGAAGGCAGGAGGAAAATGATGGTCTCCAGTAAACATTTCTCTAGTGCAAAATGCCGGCCCGTGAGGAAGGTCCTCCCACAGCCCTCGGGTGCTGGTGGGAACAGGGCTGACGGGAATGGTGCTGGCTGGACCGGTACTGGTGGGAATGGTGCTGGTGGGAACGGGGCTGCAGGAACTATCATCTCCCCAGTGGGAAGGATCTCGTCTGGGAAGATAATCGCAACAATGTTTGTAGGCTTGCCTTCTGCTGGGTTCTGTCTTGGTGTACTTCCAAAACTGGAATCACAGTAATGTACACCTGGAAATTATTTTGGAGATTTTGCAGAATTAAAAAAAAAAAAAAAAAAAAATGAAATCCAGAAAAGGGAAGTAATTTGCCCAGATCCAAACACCCAGCGAATAACAGCACCAGAGCCCTGTCTGATGGTGCTTCTAAGTCTAACTGCTGCTTTGAATAAACTCCGAATAACTAATTTCACAGAAATTTTTATCTAGCTTTATATTACTGGTGTAAGTAGAAATGGAGCTGTGTGTGCACAGGATAAATATTGAGTGATTCAGTCATTAAAATAATATTTGTATGACATGCATTTGTTATATGTAATAGAAAATGACCAAATTTACTAAAATTTAAAATGTGTTTATGTGTTTTTTTAATGTTTAAACACTGAAAATAACTTCATTCTCTTGAATAAAAATGTATCTACATGTGGTTATGAAGTAATTCAATCAACAGTTCTGAAGCTTCACTGTTAGCAGATGTGGTTTTGAGTCTGAAGCCTAGGAAGGGGACTAGCGGTCCCTTTTCTCAGCTCACTAGCCGGCGGGGGAGGGTGACAGAAAACAGACACAATTGTGGCACTGTGTGGTTCCGGATGTGCTCTCACATGGCACGGTTCCTGTGACAGCACTGCTGAGGGGTGCTGAATTGTGGAGGAAGAAGGAGAAGCCTCCCCCCACGTAGGTAACACCAGACTTGAAACTTGAAAGGAGATTTAGGAGCAAAAGGCATTAAAAGGGAAGAGGATAGCCTGTGCCAAGCAGGCAGGTGTGACAACGCTGGGCAGGGTAGGGGTGAGGTGCTTTTATATGTCTACACCCCAGGTGTAAGGGAAGGCAAGAGCAGCAGGGACCATATCACACAGAGCTGCATACATCGTGCTAAAAGTTTAAATTTTACCGGAAAATAATAGGAAGGTGTTGCAACATTACTCATTGTAAATTATACGTGTAACTCAAATTAAACTGTAAGGCTAATACTTGTCTTCCTGCTCTTTCATATCAGATACCTTGGTAAAACATCTGTGATAAAAATCATCAGATTCTAGTTCTACTTGAAGAGCTGATGAGAATCTCAATTTCCTATTCTGTAAAATGGAGATGATTTTAGGATTGTTGTACACAGAATGAGTCCTGTGAAGCGTTTATTACAGTGTCTGCCATATTGCAAACACTCAATAAATTTAAGCCGGAATCATCATCATCATGATCATAAAAGACTGAATTGGAAGAAATGGGTTAAAATGCTAAGGGTTGATTTTAACATCTGGAGTTAAGAGCATTTCCTGATTCTGCTGAATCTGTATTGCTTACAGTAATGGAGTCCCTTTAAGAGAATTACATTGTCAGAGACATGGCTAGGAAAAAAAAACATCAGATAGCAAAATAAATTGATTGTGTACTCGAAAGAAAATTTCTCACCAATTTCATCGTCCAAGAGAATGTAAGGAAAGAAAATTGGAGTCAGTGGTTGAGAGCTGCACCCTGGGGAGAACTATGTGTTAGATTTGTTAGTTAAAAGTGGAAGGGGAGAACATCAAGGTCATAGACAGGAAGTGGGGGTAAGAGAACATCAAGGTCATAGACAGGAAGTGGGGGAAAGAGAATGTCAAGGTCATAGACAGGAAGTGGGGGAAAGAGAATGTCAGGGTCATAGACAGGAAGTGGGGCTAAGAATTAACTTCTTTCTGTCTCCTCCAGTTGACTGGCAGCCCCCCCAAAGCAAGTATTTTATGCTTTTAATTTGCTATAAGATTGTAACTAATTGTTTATAAAATATCCTTGTGCTCTAATGACTGAACATTCTTTTTTTGCTCTATTTTTGTCATTGGACTATTTTCTGTCATTGTGCCAAATTGGAAATTTGAAATATAGTTTAGTAATTTCTGTTTGGTTATATTTGAAAATTGGGTAGGTCTAAATTAGATGTACTATCTGCATAATGCCATTTCTCCATAAAAATTGTACTACATTTCAATATTCTAAAGAATAACATGTTGACTTTCTGTGTTCTATTTTGTTAGTGCTCCTATATCCCTCCCTGTAAGAGAGAAAATCAGAAGAACTTGGAAAGTGTCATGAATTGGCAGCAATATTGGAAAGATGAAATTGGTTCCCAGCCATTTACATGCTACTTTAATCAATATCAAAGGTGAGTCAATATTTACATGTACATATTAAAATTGATTGTAGCCTCTATAATTTATTACACTGTTAGATCAAAGACCATGATGATTTGACAAAATATACAGCATGGAAACTACGTCGGCTCTGTCAAGGGTGCTGTCAGGGAAGCCCCTTCTTGCTGTGCTGGATGGGAAGCACAGAAAGAATCTGCAGGGGAAGAAGAATGAACTTACAGCATACAGGTTACCCTCTGGATACGCTGAGAAGTGATAGTGCCTTTCAGTGAGCCCTTGCAGACGGAGAGTGTTCCCCGAGCTTCAGGTCTTCACGCACACAGCTGAACAGGGTACAGATTGGCCAGCATTTGGGCTGTATCAGATTTTCTTTTCATAGTATACCCATGTAACAAACCTGCATCAAATCTTATCTTTCCTTTTCCTTTCTGTTCTGATGACGTGTCAATAAATAATAAGTTCACACCATTAAAACTTGACTTAGAAGCCAGGTGCCATGGCTCACACCTGTAATCTCAGCACTCTGGGATGCCAAGGTGGGTGGATCACCTGAGCGTAGAAGTTCAGGACAAGCCTGAGCAAGAGCAAAACCCTGTCTCTATTAAAAACAGAAAAACTAGCCGGGTGTTGTGGCAGGTGCCTGGCAGGCACCTATAGTCCCAGCTACTTAGGAGGCTGAGGGAAGAGGGGCTCTTGAACCCAGGAGTTTGAGGTTGCTGTGAGCTTATACCACAGTACTCTACCCAAGGTGACAAAAAAGAGTCTGTCTTAAAAAACAAACAAACAAATATTTTAGCACTTGTTATACTGTATAAACCACATAAAGATAGTTCCTTTGTCTAGAACAGTTCAGTATCTGCCCAGATTAATCACTGATTTTTTTTTTTTTTTTTTTTTTTTTAGACCAAACATCACTTTGTCATCCCAAAGTCCCTGGGGACTACAGGCACCTGCCACAATGCCTGGCTATTTTTAGAGAAAGGGTCTTGCTCTGGCTCAGGCTGGTCTGGAACCTGTGAGCTCAGGCGATTTAAGTGCCTTGGCCTCCCAGAGGGCTGAGATTACAGGCGTGAGCTACCACACATTGCCCACTTATTTATCACACATTTATTGAGTATCCAAAACTTGCTGTATATTTTTACTTGGGAGTTCCACAGTTAACATCAGACCTTCTCTTCCTCCCATAATCTCTCTTAGTGAATGGCACTGTCACTCATTTACCCAATCCACGTCCTTTGAGTAATTCTCATTTTTCCTCTTTACAAAATATTTTCACTTGTATTCACCGTCATGGTGACTGTGCCTCTACCATGAACTTTCTGTGTCTTCTGCTGCTCCCCTCGCAGCTCACATCCAGTTTTCTCAGTTCGGTCGGGGCAGTTATCATTGCACCTGCACCCTGGGCCACTCCAGGCAGCTTGCTCAGTGCAGTTGTCTCCTGCGAGTCATTGTACCTGCACCATGGGCCACTCCAGGCAGCTCGCTCAGTGCAGTTGTCCCCTGCAAGTCACTGCACCTGCACCCTGGGCCACTCCAGGCAGCTCACTCAGTGCAGTTGTCCCCTGTGAGTCATTGTACCTGCACCCCGGGCCTCTCCAGGCAGCTCGCTCAGTGCAGTTGTCTCCTGCGAGTCATTGTACCTGCACCCTGGGCCACTCCAGGCAGCTCAGTCAGTGAAGTTGTCTCCTGCAAGTCATTGTACCTGCACCCTGGGCCACTCCAGGCAGCTCGCTCAGTGCAGTTGTCTCCTGCGAGTCATTGTACCTGCACCCTGGGCCTCTCCAGGCAGCTCGGTCAGTGAAGTTGTCCCCTGTGAGTCATTGTACCTGCACCCTGGCCCACTCCTGGCAGCTCGCTCAGTGCAGTTGTCTCCTGCGAGTCATTGTACCTGCACCCCGGGCCACTCCAGGCAGCTCGCTCAGTGCAGTTGTCTCCTGCGAGTCATTGTACCTGCACCCTGGGCCACTCCAGGCAGCTCACTCAGTGCAGTTGTCTCCTGCGAGTCACTGCACCTGCACCCCGGGCCACTCCAGGCCGTTCTTCGTGGTGCTGTCAGGGATCTTCTGAGACGTGAGTTTATCCACCTTGCAGTGTCAGTATCTCAGCACAGCCAATGTGTTGGTACCTTACTGCTGCATAACAAACCACCCACCTAACTACAGAAGTGATGTGTTATTTCTTAGGATCCTGAGGGTAGGCTGGGCTCCTTTGCAGTCAGATTGTGGCCGAAATAGCTGGGTCGTCCCCGGCGGCCTCCCCATCACATGCCCAGTGGTTGGTGCTGGCCATTCACCTGATCTCTCTCCCTCCAGCAGGCTGGATCACCTTGCTAACACCGTGGCAGCCTCAGAGCAGCATTTCAAGGGAGGCAGGTCTCAGCTCTGGAATTCAAATAATATCATTTCTGACATGTTCTCTGTATTTTTTGTTTTTTTTTTTCTTTTGAGACAGACTCTCACTATGTCGTCCTTGGTAGAGTGCCGCGGCATACCAGCTCACAGCAACCTCCAGCTCTTGGGCTTAAATGATTCTCTTATCTCAGCCTCCCAAGTAGCTGGGACTACAGGCACCCGCCACAACGCCCAGCTATTTTTTTTTTCTGCAATTGTCATTGTTGCTTAGCTGACCCAGGCTGGGTTTAAACCCGCCAGCCTCCATGTATGTGGCTGGGGCCGTAAGTACTGTGCTATAGGCACTGAGCCATTTCTGACTTGTTTTATTGGTCAAAGCAAGTCACAAGGTTGGCCGTTGTTTTGGCCGACTTTGTGACTTGCTTTGACCAATAGAACACGTCAGAAATAGTCTAAACAGTCTTTGCCTTTAGATAGAAGCAGCTACAAAGGATCTGTGGCCACAGTCTGTCTGCCAGCTGCCCAGGCAGGTCCCCCGCTCACACTCTGCTGTGGCCACTCTGAACTGTGTGCACTTCTCAGAATAGCTTACATTTTTATAGCCACGCCTTTGTATTTACTTCTGCTTCTTGACTGGCTCATGAAGATGCTCCGCAAATGTCACCTTCTCTGGGTTGTTCCCCTTTATCCTCGAGTGTGACTTACAGTGGGGATACCAGCTGCCGCCTATGGACAGAATTCTGACTCATACATCAGGAGATGCACAGGTGGGCTGACGGGGGGGGGGGTTGGTGCGGTGACGTCATGGTGTCTAGAGAACCTGGCTCCTTTCCCAAGCCCAGTTCTGCCTGTGACATGGTCCGTGCAGCTCCAGATGTCATAACCAGACACAGTGGTGTCCAAAGGCAGCAAGAGCCTAGTTTTCCTGGTATATTTTTCTTGAGATTACAAAACCTTTTCCTTACCTCCTACAATTAACCTTCCCTCAAATATTCTTGTTCAGAATGAGTTACTGGGCCGGACACGGTGGCTCACACCTATAATCCCAGCACTCTGGGAGGCTGTAGAGGAAGGATCATTTGAGCTCAGGAATTTGACCAGTCTGAGCAAGAGCAAGACCCCTTCTCTACTAAAAACTAGCCGGGTGGTGTGGCGGCCACCTGTAGTCCCAGCTTCTTGAGAGGCTGAGGCAACAGAATTGCTCAAGTCCAAGCGTCTGAGGTTGCTCTGAGCTGTGACTTCATGGTCATCTCCCCAAGGTGACAGAGTGAGACTCTGTTTCAAAAAGAAAAAAAAAGAAAAAGAATGAGTTTCTTTGCCTCCACCTAAACCAATCATGACAAAGAACAATCAGAGCCTGCCCCTAAGTTGGGGGTAGGGCAGTGTCTCCTGTGTCACGTGGGGGAGGGACGTATACCTTGAGTAGGTTTGAGAAGGAAACAGAAAAGAGACAGGATGTCACGGAATAACCAGAAGTCCTGGCAACAGGTGTGTCCCCTTGTTCCAGAGTCGTCCGTGTGTACCTCTGTCCCAGAGGCATCTACGGTGGCTTCACTTCACTATGCCAGGGAAGCTTCAAAAAAAGGATACCAGAGACCAGTTAAATTTGAATCTCTGGTGGTTGAACCCAGGCTTTAATTAGCATTTTAAAAAATCAGTCCTAGGGATTCTAATGTACAACCAGAATCTAGAGCCACTGCTCTACAGTCTCACCTGTCACACTTCACTGAAATTGTTAGCATGCCCATTTTGCTAACCAGACTGTACACTGGGTTGTTTTATTATTTTTTTTGGCTTGGTTTTTTTTTTTTTTTTTTTTTTTTGTAATTCATAGCACGGTGCCACCCTCGGTAGAGCGCTGTGACATCAGCCTAGTTCACAGCAACCTCAAACTCCTGAACTCAAGCGATCCTCCTGCCTCAGCTTCCCCAGTAGCTGGCACTACAGGTGTACACCACATGCCTGGCTAATTTTTTCTATTTTTTAGTAGAGATAGGGGGCTTGGTTTTTCTAGGGCTGGTCTGGAACTCCTCACTCCCAGAGATCCTCCCTCCTTGGCCTCCCAGAGTAGAGTGCTGGATCACAGGTGGCACACTTGTCAACGTGTGGCCCAGCCTTCTTTGTACTCCTAGCACCCAGAACAACGTCTGGCTCTCAGTTAATAATCTTTGTTTTTAAGGAACTGGGATTAATTGGTGAAAACAGATGCATAGGCAACTGTAAATATGATTTCCTCTGCTGGAAATAGAAGAGGGAAGACCTTGTAAATGGGGTGTCCACAGCAAAGAAACAAAGGCTTTATTGATGATGTGTGGTACCTCAGTGTACAAGTCTGATAACAAGAAAGGAGGAGTTTGCACGGTAGTTTGGGGTTAGATTTTTTTTTTTTTATTAAATCATAGCTGTATACATTAATGCAATCATGGGTACCATGTGCTGGTTTATATACAATTTGAAATATTTTCATCCAACTGGTTAACATAGCCTTCCAGGCATTTTCTTAGTGATTGTGTTAAGACATTTATATTCTATATTTCGTAAATTTCACATGTACCCTTGTAATTAGGGTTAGATTTTTAAAGAATCATTAATGCCATACTGAGGAGATGCCTTTGGCATACAGGCCATAAAAATTTATCAGAAGTTTTTTGTTTTTTTGACCAAAGATTGGCATGAGTAGATCTTTTGATTTAGAAAGTAAATGGATGATTGCTTAATGTGTATGGGATGGGAAAATACATCAAAGGCAGGAGAGAAGGAGAGTCCTAAGTGAAAAAATACACTTTCGAGCAGCTACCTTGTGACAGCCATTGTGAATAGCATTTTCTTTAGATCATCAGATTTCTTATAATATCACTAAGTACGAGCACCTTTTAATAGATGAGGTTAGGTTTGGAAGAAGCTCATTGGCTTGCCAAGGCGCACAGCTGGAAAACGAAAAATTTGGAATCTAGTTTGTTTGATTCCCAAAGCTCCTTCTATTAGCCGCCTGCTAGTCCTGGCAAGGACTTGGAAGGCTTATGTGAGAGTAGTGGCAGGCGACAGAGATCATATCAGAAAGACATTTCGGAGTTTGACTCAACAGTTAGACTCAGTGGCAGTGTGGGTGAGAAGGAAAAGGAAGACGTCACGTTTGACTGGGGGGGGGGGTACTCTGCCTCTGAGGATGGAGAGTGTGAGGAGCTCACCCAATGTCCAGAAGAGCAAAAACAGACTTTTAGTGCAGAAGCAAGAGGTCAGAAGTGGTGTTACCCAGGTGGGGGAATCGTTCACACACAAGCTGATGCAGAGAGCAGGCGTTCATGCCGGGACACACAGGGCGAGAGGCAGACGCTGGCGGGACCTTGGCAGACAGAAGGAGACAGAGTGTGAGGGAAGGAGGAAAAGTGCAGCATCCTAAAAGGAGAGCATTGAGCTTATTTTTGGTGTAAAGGATCCAAAGTAAAAAAAAAGGAAAACAAGAGCGTTTGAAGGAGACAGAAGTCACTGGCTTTGGTAATTAGTGGTCCGTCGTGACCACTGTGAATAATTTAGGTGTAGGCTTAGAATACAGGGTTAGAAAGCATTTTATATTAGGCTGAGGTGAGAATGTGAAGGGCATTGAAAGTGCAGATACCTGTAGGAGAAATTTGCCGTGTTCTGCATCAAACTAAACAATTATCTACAGCAACAAAAACATTCATCAGAGTGAAAAAGACAGCCTACAGAATGGGAGAAAATGTTTGCAAGCCATATATCTGATCAGGAGTTAATCTCTGGAAAGTATAAGAGAATGCTACAACTCAATAGTAAAATAAATAAATACCTGATTTAAAAATGGGCTAGGGACTTGAATAGATATTTCTCTAAAATAGACATGTCAGTGGTCAACACATATATGAAACATTTCTCAGCGTCATTAATCATCAGAGAAATGCACGTCAAAACCATAATGAGATAACCTGTCACCTGTCAGGATGGCTGTTATTTAAAAAACCAAAGACAGCAAGGATTGGCAAAGATGGGGAGAAATTGGAACCCTTGCACATTAATGGTGGGAGGGCAAAGTGGTGCAGTCACTATGGAGGACGGCATGGAAGTTCTTCTAAATAATTAAAAGTAGGCAGAACTACCATAAAATCCAGCAATCCCATTTCTGGGTATTTTACCCAAAAGACTTGAAATCAGGGTTTCAAAGAGATATTAGCAGTCCTGCATTCACTGCAGCCAAGATGAGGGAACGACCTACATGTCCGCTGACAGGTGAATTGTTAGAGAAATTGTGGTTCGTACCTGCAGTGGGGGCCGTTCAGCCTTTAGAAAAAAGAAAATTGTGAGATGTGAAACATCTGGAGGATATTTTACTAGGTGAAATCAGCCAGTCACGGCAAGGCACATACTGTGTGATTGCACTTACGTGAGGTGTCTGTAACAGTCAAGTTCATAGACTCCACGAGTGGAACGGTGGTGGCTGCAGGGGCTGGAGAGGAGGAAATGGGGGTTACTCGTCAGGGGGGTAAAGGTGAGTCAGCTGATGGGAGTGGGCTCAGGAGGTGAGCTGCACAACGTTGTACTTTGAGTCAGCAGCGATGTGTTGTACACTTACAAACTGGAATACCTAACTATTCCTATCACAATTAAAGTCAGTTTTCCATGACTGGAAAAAAGTTTGAGGAGGAGGTTGGGAGGGAGGCAGAGGCTGGAGCCTTCTGCAGGCTGGCAATGCCCGGGATGGAGGCAGGTCGGAGTGCACAGTCCACACCCTGAGAAGACAAGATAGGACGGAAGAAAAGGTTAGGAAGCGGGGAGGTGGTGTCTCTCTATGAGGTGGGAGCCCAGTTACAGGGAGTAGGCACCAGCAATCAGGATGGTCGGAGCCAGCCGCTGCCGTCTGAATCATGCGTGTGCTGGAAGCTTTCTGCTCCAGACTAGCAGTCACTCAGCTTGTGTGTGACCTTGAATTCCACACCTCCCACCTGCACCCTGATGAGCTGATCGTCCTAATAAAACATCCCCTCTCTCCCCACAGTAACAGCTGCCTCCTCCCTTAGACAGGGTGGCTTTCTATTAGGGCATCAGTTCTGAATGTCCCCAGTGCCCCATCAAGAAGGACAACTCCCCTGAAATAGTGAGGCCTGTCCAGAAGAAGCTAAACCTGTACTAAAACCCCCAAACTTCCTATATTCTCACAGCACTTCAGACACCAAAAGTGCGGGGTTTTTCTGCACCCAGCAGTTCAGCTCTCTGGGGTCAGCCGCTGGTGTCCTGTAGTCCATTCACTTCCAACACTGCCGCCTGGATGGAGTTCGCATCAGATCCCAGACGGTGAAGTGCTCAATCCCACAGGAGCCGCTCTGGGGGTACCAGTCACATGTCCTATGTTCCCACCTGAGCTCTGAACAGCCAGATGTGAGTCGGAGTCCCATAGCCCCCTTGCTTGGGTCCGATAATTTGCTAGAAGGACCCAGCCACAGAACCCAGAGAAGGGCTTCACTTACTGTTCCCAGTTTATTACAAAGGGCACAACGCAGGAAAAGATGGACGAGGTGGTGGAACAAGGCACCCTCCAGGCACAGCACCCCTCCCCAGGCCCCCGATATCTGCACCAGCCCAGAAGCTGTGAAGGGGTTATGATTTGTACAGAACAGTGTATTTCAACCTTTTTAATGTCATGGCACAGTTGAACCTATAGTTAAACTTCTGCGGCACACTTAAATTATGTTAATCAAAAAAAAAAAAAAAAGTATACTTAATGTGCTTTAAACTTCTTCCAAAAATGATTTAATCAATGATCTTTTTAAAATTTTCATGGTACACATTTTCATGGATTAAACCATGGGCCCTGGTGCCTCTAGCCCCGTTCCCTCCCTGGAGTTGGGGGTGGCACTGAGAGTTCCAATTCCCAAGTCCCTGGCTGGTTTCTCTGGCAGCTCCCTGTCTGCAAGAGTCACCCCTGTAGCTTAAATCCCCGTGTGGTCAGAGGGGCTCTCTGTGAGTAACAGAAGATACTCTGGAAAGCACAGGGCTTTAGAAACTGGGCCACAGACCAAACCCAAATGTCTTACTATGTCCCCTCTACCCACTGTGTTAACTTCAGCACAGTAAATTTGAACCCATCAGTCTTCCCTGGGAAGGATCCACACTCCCGCTCTGTCATCTCACGGTCTCATGCCCAGACTGCGGGTGTGGGAGAAGCGGGGGTGGTCTGTCACAGCCCAGCCGCTCTCAAGACAAGATTTTTAAAGCGACTCTGGGAAAGCAAGAGTTTAGAGTTTGGCTCTTTTACCCTGACATATGTGAGAGGAAACAGGAGTGCTGTTTGGAGGTGTGAAAAATGGCAGCTCCTTGGTGCCATCTACTCTTGGTACACTTTTTACTACTGCTAAATATGAAATAAAAATAGGCTTACTGTATGGACTCCCAGATGCTCTTGATGAGATGAACTTTATATTTAAAGTAACCTTTAGATTTCACTCACATGCAGGAAATTAGGGAGAATAGTTACCAAGAAGGTTCCATTTTCAGGAAAAGGTTGTTAGCTTTCTAGTGTCCAGCCTGCTGAAGCAAGCCACATTCCGGAGTAGAGCAGCAGCCACACCTGCCGTGGGGTCATTCCCCCCCTTCCCCGCTCCCAAACACTTGCACATTCAGAAGTAGAGAGGGTCCCCCCTCTGCACATTTGGGAGTAGAACAACCATACCTGCTGTGGGTCCCCCCTTATTCCTGAGTAGAGCAGCCATACGTGCTATGGGATCCCCACCCCACGCTTAACCCTCTCTGCACCTAAGAAGGACTCTGCCGAGGGTCCACTAGGGTAACCTCACCCCCAGGGCCCAGCCATTTGAGGTCTCCTATAACCTTTCAGCTCTTCACCTCCCTCAACCTTGGGGCTCACAGTTGCCTTCCAATGTGTGTAGATTTCCTTTTTATACTTTTTTTATATAGGTAAAGTCACACTTATGCTGTTGATACCATTTTTTCTTTTTTTTAGCCTTCTCCTGGCTTATCCTTTCTCAGCAAAACCCAACTTAAGCCCCCTTGGCAAGGATGCTTTGAAACCCCCATTCCATTGCCAGAAATTTCTCCGTCGTCTCAATCTTTTCATGTAATTCTTTCTTCATCTTTGCCTTAACTGGCTTCTCCTTGAAGAGAGCACATCCCTGGCAAAGTTATTCATTCCCCCCATTCCCTGTGGATCTGGGAGCCAGAAGGAATGAACAGTCTTCGTGAACTTTTCCTCTTATGGAGAGCAGAGTGCTTTTCTATGCACATTTCCTTTTTAATACTTTGTTTTGTGCACCTGAGTGGATAGGAGGTCGTGGAGTGCACAGAGCAGTCGTGTGCGCACAGGCCCAGCCACCCCACCTACAGACCCACCTCCCTCCCCCCACCACTGGCTCAGGGTTCAGTCTGTCCCCTCCCTAACTTGCTGAGTGACCGTCTGTCTGTCAGCCTTGGTCTTCTCTTGCCCACCATCCACCCCGCACTAGGTTTTACTTCAGCCTCTATTTATTTTTATTTTTATTTTTATTTTTTTGCCTTCTTCATGCTTTATTTTTTTAATTATTAAATCATAGCTATGTACATTAATGCACATTAATGTATTCAGCCTCTATTTGATCTTGCCACAATCCTTGACTATATCTCCCTGCCTTCTTATAGTCTGTAAGATAAGGGCCAATTCTTCCAACAGCAGCTTCACCTTCTGCTCTTGAATTGTGTACCAGCCATGGGGAATCAAAATAATAGATACAAAAAAACCCAAAACACACAAAACAACAGACACAGCTCCTCCCTCCATGGAGCATAGCCTCGGTGGTCATGATGTCAGTGTTAATGACCAATGGTGCTCTGTGAGTAACAACACTTGGTGGGGCATCTCCAAGGCCTGTCTGAGTAAATCATACTTAGGTCAAAACCAGGGGATGTTCAAGAGTTAGTTGGGTAGAAAGTGAAAGGAAGAACATTTGAGAACAAGATGCCATCCAGGATAAAAGTTCTAAGGCGAGAAAGAGCAGGTGAGTTTTAGGAACTGAAAGGTTTCCGTGGGGGATCTGTGAGGGAGAGTGGCCCGGACTCGGGGGCGAGAAGCCTGCAGGTTCAGCTTCACCTGAAAATGCAGTGAGCAGCCAGGGGCTGGTTTTAAGCAGGGGTGGTGGTAACATGGTCTCATGTAAGTGACTTCTACTCCAGCTGCCATCGTCACTTCAGGTCACTCTTCTCAGGGCACCTTGATGCCTTTGGCCATCACTGGTGACACTGTCATTTTTTTGACTTCTGCAAATTACCCCGTAGCACAATCATCTCACGTAAGCCTTGCACCCAGAAAGTGGGTGTGTTACTTACTGTGCCTCAGTTCCTTTTGTAAAGGGGGCACAGGATGTAGGTGAGATGGTGAGTGCCTAACCCGTAGCAATTCCTGCGAGGGGTTTGCTTCTATTATTATTATTCATGATTATTAAGATTCACGTTAAGTGCGACCGTGGACCCTTCTGTTATCATTTTGGGTGTAATTACTTCCTTGTCTGTCCCCACACTTTCATGGAGGCTTTTATCACTATCATAGAGTTCATCGAATGTTACTTTTGTCCTTTTACAAATGATGGATTTCTTAAAGGCAGCAGGCACGTGATGTGAAGCATCTGGGTTTATATTTCTTACTAGCACCTATTAATTGTATGACCTTGGGTAAATTACTAAACTTTTCTTCCTTGGTTTCCTCACCAATAGAATGAAGTTAACCTTACCCCGTCTTAAGGAGTTTGGGTTTTGTTCTGTAAGGATCACATCCTCACAATAGTGAGTTCTTAGTAATGATGCACTTTTCTTCCCTTAACAACTAAGATAAATTTCTTAGCAACTAAGTTAAAAGTTCTCAACAACTTAGTGAAAAATAAAGTTAGCCTGAGGGCAGCACCTGTAGCTCAACGTAGTAGGGCACCGGCCCCATATGCCAGAGGTGGCAGGTTCAAACCCAGCCCCAGCCAAAAACTGCAAATAAATAAATAAAGTTAGCCTGGTTATTCACCAGTTGGAGACTTCAGTGTTGAAAGAGTAAATAATATGGATGTTAGGAATCAGTAGAACAATGTAATACCAATAAAAGCAAAAAAGAAGGGCTCTGGGAGGCTGAGGCAGGTGGATAGCGAGGTCAGGAGAGGAAGACCAGCCTGAACTAGAGCAATACCCCGTCCCTAAAAATAGCCAAGCATTATGGCGGGCACCTGTAGTCCCAGATACTCAGGAGGCTGAGGCAAAGAGGATAGATTAAGCTCAAGAGTTTGAGGTTGCTGTGAGCTATGACGCCATGGCACTCTTAAAAAAAAAAAAAAAAAAAAAAAAAAAGCTAAAAAAAAGAGATTCTACTGTTAAATAAAATAAATGTGTATTTCTTATACTAACAGATGCAGTCTTTTTTTGACCAATCTCACTTTGTCACCCTGGGTAGAGTGCTGTGGTGTCACAGCTCACAGCAACCTCAAAATCTTGGGTTCAAATGATCCTCTTGCCTCAGCCTCCCTAGTAGCTGGGACTACAGGCGCCCACCACAACACCAGGGTAGTTTTTTTATATTTTTAGTAGAGATCATGTCTCAATGTTACTCAGGATGGTCTCAGACCCCAAGCTCAAGTGATCCACCTGCCTGAGCCTCCTAGAATGTTAGGATTTCAGGCATGAGCCACTGTGTCCAGCCCCAGATATATTCGGATTTTTATCTTCATTCAAAGTGTGTTTCTTATCCTGTAGTACTTGTTTTTAAATCCAGTTTTCCCTTAGCATGTTAAAGACAAACATAATGGCCCATGCTCAAATTACATAGCGAGCTCTGCAGAACACAGTTTGAAGACTATTAGGGTAGAAGATTAAGAGCAGCAGACTAGAAAAGGACTGCACACTTACTTAGTGCTTAGTTATTTAGCTATAAAATTTGATAGGTTGATGGATTAAATTATCTCTAAGATTTCATTAAGCTCTCAAATCCTGTGGTTTTAGGATTTTCCGCTTCTGACAGCTTGTACAATTACAACAACTTGAGATGCTAGATAAAATCCTTATGGTGGAAAAGAGAGAAAATTAGCAAAGATCTAAACGGTTAACAGTCTGGAGCCATTTAATAGAGACACAGACAGCCCTGGTACCTCAGCAGTAATTGGATTTTATAATGATGACACTGAGTCATCAAAAAGGTTAAATTTGGTTCAGCATCCTCTCCTTAAAAGGCATGGAAATGTGTAATGTGTTTTTAGACAGATTTTTGCCAATAATATTTTAGTATTTGTAATAGTTTTTATTCAACTTAAAAAATTAAGTTTCAATTATTTGTAAAATTGACTTAGGTGAATTGCTACTTCCTGTACATGAAATAAGCAGTAATATTTTAGGGGCTACAAAGAACTTCCTGCCGGCAGGTAGCTAATCACTCTTCTATGGTGGTGTTACCCTTGTCAGTAAACTAGACTTGACCCCTAAAAACACTACCCTTCCAAGCCAGGCATGGTGGTGTGCGCCTGTGAGTCCCAGCTGCCATGGACTCTGAGTGGGAGGATCACTTGAGTTTGCAGAAGCTCAAGCCCATCCTGGGCAACGTTTTGAGAGCCTGTCTCAAGAAGCCAAAACAAAAGAAAACTGGAGGTTGAACCTGAGGAGGCTGATGAGGCTGTACCTTTGTGCCACGTTGAGGGGCTCAGACTGCATGCCTTGGAGGAGTGACAGTCATATTCATGTTGCAGAAGGACAAGTCTGTTGGCAGATGAAAGACACATAGATGTGAACCAAGTTGGAAGAACAGGGAGCAATTTGGAGACTATTGCACCAGAATTAGTGGAGGGGCTGTACCCAAGACTTGAGGGGTGGCTCCGCAGGTCCAGACGCATACGTGGTGCATGAGACGGGCGTTGGGGTTGAGGTGAGGGTGGAATTCGGTGACTTCTGGCTTAGGTCCTGGGTCACTGTGTTGGGGCCGCATCGATGGGGGGCATGGGAAAGCCTTTCCTACCTGGTAGAACTGCTGCCTCCTGCTGCCACTGCCTTTGTCCTGGAAGAATAATGGGTAGATGTCACTTGATGAGCAAAAGCCAGCGTACACCTTGGGCATGATAAGCAGGAGAATGGAGGTCCGTAGGTTGAGTGGAAAAAAAGGAAAGAGAGTCCTGGCACCCTCTCGGCCCCCTGTCCTGGCCAGGCCACCCCCAGATTTCTTACAATATGAGAGACAAGTGACAGTCACATGCTTCAAAATAACTGTCTGAATACATTATAGCCAGTATCCTGAGAAGCCATTGGCCAGTTGTGATTTATTTTTCCAATGTCTTTGCATTCTGAAACATATTTAGCTTTAAAAACTGGTGAATTTCTAAAACAGGTTTCTTTCTATATATTTATATGTTGAACTTAATTGTATCATCGGCTTTTGGGTTTTCCTTTTGGTTTTTTATAGAACAAATTACTAAAGAAAAAAATTCATTTTTACTAGCAGACATCTTAGAATACTTAGAAAAAATATACTGATTATATACATATAAAGATGGGACCTAAGAGGTTTTTTTGCTTTCTATTTTTAATAGAGATAAAGTCTCGCTCTTGCGCAGGCTGGTCTTTTTTTTTTTTTTTTTTTTGAGACAGACTCTCAGTTTGTCACCCTCGGTAGAATGCTGTGGCATCATAGCTTACAGCAACCTCAAACTCTGGGGCTCAAGCAATTCTCTTTCCTCAGCCTCCCAAGTAACTGGGACTATAGGCACCTGGTACAAGGCCTGGCTATTTTTAGAGATGGGGTCTCACTCTTGCCAAGGCTGGTCTCAAACTCGTGAGTTCAAGCAATCCACCCGCCTCGGTCTCGCAGAGTGCTGGGATTACAGGCATGAGCCATCACATCCAGCCCACTCAGGCTAGTTTTGAACTCCGGAGCTCAAGCAGTACGCCTGCCCCACCTGCCATAGTGCTAAGATCACAGGTCTGAGCTTCTACGGACGGAGCCTGACTGGGACCTGAGATTTTGAATAAATTTCATTGGAAAATTTTGTTACCCTTTGAATCAGTTACTAAATACTATATTTGATATTTGGTAAAAATTATTTACTTATTTACGTATATTTGTTTTCTGTTTACTCTGAAAAATACTTGTTACACTCTGTTGTTAGAGAAGGGACTGGTTCCATAATTAACTTTTAAAGGAACATAATGGCTTTCTCGTTAGACATTGAGTTCGATGATATATCCTGAGTCTTAAAAAAACAGAACAGTAAATCTGCAATCTTACCCAAATTGAGGCTTTTCCATATTAAAAGAGATGACATCAGAATTGAAAGCTCTCGTTGGTCCTCAAATCTATACTTTTTAGAAAAAGCAGCTATGGCTGTGGCTTCTCCAGGTATGCTGTGAAATTGGTATGGAGTCATTTCAGTGTTCTTTCTCAGTCTCACGTCCACATGGCCACATGTCACTTAAAACGTGAATTTGATCGTCCATTTCCTGATGGTTAATCAAAGTGTGTTTGATGCCTGCACATTCATCTTCTGACGGCTTTTCTCATCGTGGCAATAAAGTTAAAATTGGTGTTATTAAATCACTTTTCATGTAGGATATTTTATGCAGTCTGCAAACAAAGCTCTGAGGAATTTGGGAGGAAAAATACAAGAAGCGGAGGACAAGTAGGTCACAGATGCGGCATCATCGGAGGCGGAATGCAGGGCAGGGCCGTCGTCAGGAGACTTCCCTGCTATCCATGGCTCTCCCTCCCGCTGAGGGACCTTGGGCTACTTACTCCCCTGCTCTGGCCTCAGTTTCATCTTAGATAAAATGGGGCAGAAGTGGCCTCCGACACACTGCGAGCGTCTGTGCAGTTCCCTGTATCACAGGCTGTCACGTCTGGAGGACGCCTTTCAGTCATTACTGCAGCCCAGAATGAATCCCCACCATATTGCTGTTTGGTTTCTATTTTTAAAGTATTTCCCACTCTTTACTTGAACAGCTCTAGTGACAATGGACGTCCTCCTGAAGAAGCCCCCTCCATTTTCAAACGTTTTTAATTATCAAAAAATTTATCTTAGGAAATATCTAGAGCAGGCACATTCATAGAAGTGAACGGTAGATGAGAGGTTGCCAGGCTCCAGGGGAAGAGGGAAGTGGGGAGTCACTGCTCAGTGACTGGGAGTTTTTGTCTGGTGTGACCAAAAGAGTTTGGAAATACGCCTTGGAATCCCAGCACTCTGGGAGGAGCTTAGGAGTTCAAGACCAGCCTGAGCCAGAGCGAGATACTATCTCTACTAAAATGGAAAAACTAGCTGGGGTTGTGATGGGTGCCTGTAGTCTCAGCTCCTCTGGAAGCTGAGGCAGGAGGATCTCTTGAGTCCAAGAGGTTGAGGTTGATGTGAGCTGTGATGATGTCATGGCACTCTCTTCCCAGGGCAGCAGAGTGAAAAAAAAAGTGGTTTTGAAAATCAGTCATGGTGAAGGTAACACATATTGAGTAAGTAATTAATGCCATTTAATTGTCCGCTTAAAATGGCCAATTTTATGGTATGTATACTTTACCACAGTGTTTAAAAATGCCTCTCAGTTAGTACTATAATCTCAACATGAAGATAGATTCTACTGTTGGAGAAGAATACACAAGAGGCAAGAGAAGCGGCTGGGTGCTGTGGCTCACAGGAATAATCCCCAAACTCTGGGAGCCCGAGGCAGGTGGGTTGTCTGAGCTCATGAGTTCAAGACCAGCCTGAGCAAGAGTAAGACCTCGTCTCTAAACATAGCCAGTGGTTGTGGCAGCGCCTGTAGTCTCAGCTACTTGCCTCAGAGTTTGAGGCAAGAGGATCACTTGAGCCCAAGACTTTGAGGTTGCTGTGAGCTGTGATGCCACAGCACTCTACTGAGGGCAATAGAGTGAGACTGTCTCAAAAAAAAAAAAAATCCCATGGCCAGGGAGGAGTAGGGCAGGGTCTGAACCTGAGTCCTTGCCCATCAGACTGTGGGTGTCCCCATGCCCACACCACCGTCACTTGTCCACAGTGTTTGTGTCCCTTGTCCCCTGTGTCCCGAGCCGGCCTTGCAGTAGAAGGCAGAATATTCCTACCGCTGTCATTCACTCCAGAGACCAAACTTCAACTTCAATGAGGCCTGACACGGCGTCTGCCTTTTTGGCAGCTGTAACACACTATTGATTCACACAGGGCTTATAATTAATTAAACTTCCTCCCCCCACACCTGATTTATACTTGCTGTTCTTAAAGTAGGTTTCCTTTACTCCTGAACTTGTGAGATTAGAGTTCTGGATTGAAAAGCAAGAATTTAAAATGTATGCCTGTGCTTCTGACTGATGGTTCCAGTGTCTTACGATTGTTTTGAATATTGATTTCTGGGACCTGTCACATTTGTTACTTCTTCCGTGGTAATGCTCTCTTCACTGGACGTCAGAATGGCTTGGATTTCCTTAACCAAGTTATTGATAAACGTGCTGGAGAGGACTGAGACTCTGAGACTTATTTCACTGGTTGTTTTCCTCAGGCCTTAGTTAGTAACGGCTCACACCAGTTTATCATGCTGCCTCTGTACCAGTTAAGAGCTTTCTACATACTGGCTGGCTGGATCTGCACAGCATCATACAAGGCATTATTATTACGATCCTTGCTTTATATATGAGGGAACTGAAGCACAGAGAGGTTAAGCAACTTGACCAAATCACACAGCTGGCAATCAACAGAGGCAGGATTCAAAGCCCTCTACTGAGCTTCTGAGCTTGTAGAATTGGAGCTCTTAGCCATTCTGCTGTCATGTCCATAACATCAAGCAGGGTTCTAGTCCATATTAGAATAGAATAACATAAATCTATTAAATCTAATTAATGAGATTGCGGTAACCTATTTTAGGATGCACATAGTTTTGGCAGCAAAATAATCTGAAAGGCCAGACCAAAGCATTTGTGCCTTTAAATGTGCTGTATCTTCTTACCAGAATGTTCTTCGCCTGTTTGAACTCCTATTTTTTTTTTTTTTTTTTTTTTTTGCATATGCCCAAAAGATATTTCCTGTTTATTTGCATGGGCAGACTGAAGTTTTCCTTTCTTCCCTCTGCACTTGGTACAAATGTCCATTGCCCTATGAAGTGGATTTCAAGTAAGCCCACAGCGGGCCTCTGCAGAGCACCGGGATGGCAGCCAGTCCTTCTGCTGGCAGTGGGAACGCAGACAGGAGAAGGCCAGGCTCTGCCCTGGTGTGTAGCTCACAGGCAAGTGCCAGCTCACAAGTGCAGCCCTGTGCCTACCACATCGTGGGCACATTCTCCATAGGTTCTTGGATGGCTGAATGGAAAGGAACTGAGCACTAAGAAAGTCTTAAAATGACCAAATCTGCATCTCTTAACCTGGTTTTGTGCTTTCAATTGAGAGGACTAATTTTGACCAGCATGGCTGTTTACTTGTTGAAATGGTAGGATCCCCAGCCTCAACTTGTGGGTTTCTGCAAACTTGGGCTAAACTATGCTGTGGTAATAACCTGAAAATCTCCAGAGCTTATAACAGCGGAATTTTATTTCCCGTCCAGATCTGTCTTCAGTGTGCGGCCTTGCTCCATGTCACTCACTGCAGGACCCCACGGGCCCCTACCTGGGACATTGATGCTAGTCTCAAGGCAAAAGAAAAGAAAGCATATTTCCTAGGAATACCCGTGGCTATAAATCTTAGTTATTTTCAATCTCTTTACCGTGGTTATTCTACCAATCTGATGGTTATTTACATGTATTTTCTTGGATTTTGAATTTCACATGCCGCCAGCATAAAGTGAAGCTGTTGGCTTAGCTAAGAGAAACTTTAAGACTAACTGATGGAGTCTTTTTAGTTACTCACGTTTTAAAATTCTATTATTGAACCGTAATAATAGTCACCACTTTAATTGTTATGCATATTCCTCTGTAGTACTTTTATTCTCCAAACATGTATTTAAAAGTAATTTATCATTTAGGAAAAGAGCCTCAAAATTAATTTAGCTAATTTTACTGAGCAGAAGTATTTCAATATCTGTTTATTGCATTTTTACTGAGAGAGAGATAACTGCTTGGCAGACTACAACAAAACGGAACGTAAGCCATTATTCACGTACTCCTTACCGTATAATTTAGGGGTTAAGATGAATGATTCATTGCTAGCCTTGCTAGGAATGCCAGCTTATTTCTGTCTTCCTACATGCAGTAGCAAAGAATATGTATCCTGTTAATTATTTAATTAAAAAAACTGTTGCATAATACATTTTAATGAAACAGACTTTTAATAATTGAAAACTTTCTATATCACACAGTATTATTATAACAGGAGGTAACCCCCCTCCTGCAAAAAGACACACAATTGACTTCTCCCCCACCCAGGATACATTTTTCAGATTGTTTCTCCAGAGCTGCCTAAATAATGGGGCAATGTTGACACGCGAGGTACATAAAAGAAAATAATTGTGGCAACAGGCTGAGTTTTCTTCATCGAGGATCTAATTGCAGGGAATTGAACTTAATCAGACATGAACAATGATTTCCTGAGAGTAAATTATAGAATGAATTACTGTGGAATGAATTGCAGAATCTTTTTCAGAGGTTTGGAAAACTAGGACACCTTTTCATCTGCTTCCAGTTGATGTGGCTTACCCAGATGCTGGCAGCAGGTCTTACCCCGCATTCTGGGTCTGCAGCTGTGACTTGCGTTGGCGTGTCCAGGGTTGGAAGGGCCTCAAGGGGAGCAGAGCTCCTAAGCAGGGAGGTGAGCAGGTGAGGTGAAGGAACAGGAACTTCTGGTGGCAGTTTTCACAGGCACAGTGGGGTTGGAGATAGTGGGCTAGAAATAGATTGAACAGCCCACCCAAAAGAAAAGCAAGCAATAATGACAGCTAGAATAGTAAATATGATTGCTATTACCTGAAATTATCTGAAAGGAAAAACACAAGCAAATATACATGACTGTTCGTGCAAATACATCGATGGTGCTTGAAGTTTCAAACAAATATATGTGGCCTTTGAAAAACTCCCGGTGAAGTCTTAAGTCTTGCTTCCTCCAACCCCCAATCTTTATTTATTTAGGTGAAACTGTGCCACTGGATCCCTTCTTTGAAGGCTTTTCTTGTTCCACTACTATTTACTGAGCTGTCACTTGGAGTTCCAAAGGGCATGATGCTCTTCCAGGTGTAGGGATCTTCAGAGTCGGGCAGGCCTGCTGAGACCACTGTTCTTTGCATTTGAGCCATGGGTGAGTCAGTGAGCCCTGTTTCCCTGCCCCCACTTCAGTTTTTCTATTTAAGAAGCCCTTGCTATCTCTATTTTATATTAAAAAATCATGGGGAAAATGTTTCTTGACCTTCTTCTTAAATGCCGTATTTTATCTGCACCACAGTATCCCCAGTGTTGTTCAGATGGTGAGAAGATAGCATTGACGTTGGGGGGATTCTTTACCCACCTCATTTCCTTGAGAACCACATTCTGAAGCTCGTGCCAGCCTTACACACACCCAATGGAATCCCTGCTCATCTGCATATTTTGGGTGCTTCAGTGTGTTTGTCATTTTCTCCCTGGAAACAGTTTCTCACACCCACATTGCAAGTGTGTGATCTGTGATTGTCTCTCCTGCTCGTTTTCTGCGTCCTCATTGCCTGGAGCGAGGGCTGAGAACATGATTCAGCTTAGGGAAATGATATAAAATGTGGTTGTTAGAGTCATCTTCTAAAAGTGTCTTTTTATACGTGTGCAGTCACTTGTGCTGGGTGTGACCTGCAATTTCCTTCACTTGAAACAAGGGGGTAGATGTCACCCTGGGATCTTAGTTAGGGTCATGGCGTTGGACAGCCCTAGCAGATACCTGCTTTTAGGCCCTTGGATATCATTTAATTCCAACAAGGAGCTTCTACCCTTTCTTGAGGATTTTGAAAGGCACATCCTAGCTCTGTTTGCTGACGGATCCCAGCAGTATGTGCAGCCTTTCCTGAAAGGAGAGCTTCTTTGTCCGTGTTGGTGTTTGGCTTCACAAAGTCAGTAAGGGGCCTGGCTATATTGTCTTAATCAGGGGAGAGCCTGGGATGTGCCACTTAACTAGCCCTGCTGGTCTCAGTCCTCTCCAGACCTGAGCTTGTTTTAGGGACTCCGTTCTATAGCCCTGTATTCTCAGACGTGCTAGATCCTAAACTTTTGATGTTTAGGAACTAATTCCTCTAACTAAAGAATAGACAAACAGAAGGATATTTCCAGCATTAAACATCCTAAATCAACATTTCCATTTCTAGGAATAGGTATTGTTGAGATAGCAAATGAGTTCTAAGAGCCTTTCTTTGGAAACAGTGGCTCACCCTTGAATTTTCCATTTCTGGCTAAAATTTGATTTCATAATACAGGATTGCACTTCAAATACGAGGAGCATCATTATATGGAAGAATTTGGGTTATCAAAGATGAGAACGGGTTGCACAGAGAAATTGTAAAACTGTGTTTTTATAAAATAGAAGTGAAAGACTCAGAAGTCAACAGTATTAAAACAATATAAAGAACTGATCAAACTGTATGCTTGTTATCTCTGCATTTCCCTGTGTTGAAGTTCTACTGCAGCTTTAATATTCAGAATGTATTTATTCATTGGTTGATTGGAGACATAATTTCACTTTTTTTCCTCGGCTAGAGTGCTGTGGCATCATCATAGCTCACTACAACCTCAAACTCTTGGGCTTAAGTGATCCTCTTGCCTCAGCTTCCTGAACAGCTGGGATTATAGCAGCACACCACATTCAGCTAATTTTTCTATTTTTTGTAGAGATGGACTCTTGTTATGTTGCCCATGCTGGTCTCGAATTCCTGCCCTCAAATGATCTTCCTGCCTCAGCCTCCAAAGGGCTGGAATTACAGGCATGAGCAATCATGCCTGGTCAAAATCCAGAATTTAAAAAAAAAAGATTTGAAGGATGGTTAATGAAGAAAAAGTTCAGAAGGATCAAACATACAGTGTGGCACAAGATTATGGCTAAAATTAATATGGAGTTTGGAATTACTGGTGACATTCCAGTCATGGAAGATCTGAGTAATGAAGAATCATTTGATTCAAATATGAACATATTTGATGAAGAATAAGATTCAAAAGGAAATAGCTGGGAAGAATCAACCTCGTTAAAATGTCCATACTACCCAAAGCAGTCTATAGATTTAATACAATCCCCACCAAAGCACTAATGTCATACTTTAAAGAACTTGGAAAAATAGTACTTTGATTCATATGGAACCAGAAAAAACCCCAAATGGCAAATACAGTTCTTAGAAATAAAAGCAAATCTGGAGGCATCACATTGCCAGACTTCAGGTTATATTACAAGGCTATAGTGATCAAAACAGCATGGTACTGGCACAAAAATAGAGACACAGATCTGTGGCATAGAATAGAGAATCTAGAGATGAACCCAGCCACATATCATTATTTAATCTTTGATAAGCCTAAAAAATATATGCAATGGGGAAAAGAATCCTTATTGAACAGATGGTGCTGGGAGAACTGGTTATCCATATGCAGAAGACCGAAACTGGACCTGCACCTCTCACCATTGACAAAAATTGATTCTCGTTGGATAAAATATTGAAATTTAAGGCACTCTCTCTAGAAGGGAGTGTGGGGAAAACCCTTGAAGATATTGGCCAGGGATAAAAACTTTATGAGGAAGATCCCCCCTAGCAATTGCAGCAACACCATAAATAAATAACTGGGACTTGATCAAGCTAACAGTACCACAAATAGGGCAAACAGCCATCAGAATGGGAGAAGATTTTTGCATGTTAGGAATCTGACAAAGGCTTAATAACTAGAATGTACTGAGAACTCAAACAATAAGAAAAGTGCAAACAATCCCCTCTATAAGTGGGCAAGTGATTTGAGCAGAAAATTCTGAGGATGACAGACGAATGGCCAAAAAACACATGAAAAATGCTCATCATCTTTAATCATCAGAGCAATGCAAATCAAAACCACTCTGAGATATCACCTAACCCCAGTAAAATTAGCCCCCATCACAAAGTCCCCAAACACCAGATGCTGACGTGGATGTGGAGAGAAGGAAACACTTCTGTACTGCTGGTGGGACTGCAAAGTAATACAGCCCTTTTGGAGAGAAGTATGGAGAATTCTCAAAGATCTCAAAGTTGACCTTCCATTTGACCCTGCAATCCCATTGCTAGGTGTCTACTCAGAAGGATAAAAATAATTTTACCACAGAGACATTTGCACCAGAATGTTCACTGTGGCTCAATTCATAATTGCCAACTTGTGGAAGCAACCTACGTGCCCAACCCATGAATGGATCAACAAACTGTGGTATAGCATGGAATATTATGCACCCATTAAAAAGATGGAGACTTTACATCTTTTAAATTACCTGGATGGAGTTGAAATACATTATTCTTAGTAAGTATTGCAAGAAAAATAAATATTCAGTGCACTCCACACTAATATGAAACCAACATATATGCTCATAAGAACAATAAAGCACTAATATAGTCTAGTTTGGGGGTTTGGCAGAAGAAGGGAGGGGCAGGAGGTGGGATCTCACCTAATGTGCACATTGTGAGGGGTGTATAACATGCCCTCTGGGTTAGGGTCTCTTCTACAAATGGAACTTTACCTGGAAGTGAAAACAATGTAACCTAAAAATTGTACCCTCATATTGATTTGAAAAAATTTTTCAAAAGTTAAAAAAAAAGAATAGAGAAGTAAGAATCCATTGTACTCAATTCTTACATGAAGGCAGTAGATGGGCTGATACAGTGGGAGGGGCGGTAGGGAAATGAGGGAGCAGAGGGAGGGGAAGACAGACGGGAGGGGGTCACAATGTGTGGCACCCTTCTTGGGGACAGGACTTTACATTTTATTATAAGACTTTATTTAACAAATGCAATCAGTATAACCTAATTCTTTGTACCCTCAATGACTCCCAAACAATAAAAAATAATTTTTAAAAGAAGAAGCGAGAGGGGTGGTGCCTGTGGCTCAGAGGAGTAGGGTGCCAGCCCCATATGCCAGAGGTGGTGGGTTCAGATCCAGCCCCAGCCAAAAACTGCAAAAAAAAAATAAATAAATAAAAAAGTAGCGGGAGGAGGGGGCAGCACAGGCATTTGCTACAGCCATGCAGAGAAATTCCAAAGTGACTTTAACCTCAGCACCTCAATTTGATTCTTCTCTTAGTAAACATCCTCCATCACCCCAGGTCCCACCAATATAAAATCCTGCTAAGATGCTGCAGGGAACACTTCAGTAAGGTGTGATGTCCCACCCTGACTCTGAAGGCTTTTGCCCAGTAATGGAGACATCCCAAATTCAGCTGGAGTCTCATCAGGTAAGAACTCAGGACAGGGCTTCCCTTCCCCAGGTATGTTCTGTGCTTTTTGAAAATCAGTTGGTTGTAGGCAGATGGTTTTATATGTGGGTTCCCTATTCTGTTCCACTGGTCTGGGTCTCTACTTTTACACCAGTACCATGCTGCTTTGGGAATTGTAACCTTGTAAAATAATATAAAGTCTGGAACTGTTTTAGGTCCCTCTGGGGTGGGTCTCTGAATGCTTGTGTGCTTGTGCTCTGTAATAAATGAAGCTATTGTGACGACTTCATATTGGGATCACTCCATCCTCAGCTACGCTGGGCTCATTCTTGGGCTGGGAGGCAAGAACCAGGGGGCGTCCAGCTTCAGAGGGACTTAACATCATGGTGCCGAAACCTGGGGTTTCCCGCTCATTTTAGGGACCACGTCTAGCTCCAGTGAGGAGAGACGAACTGGGGGACGTGTGTTTGTAGGAGGCCACCCTTTCCTGTTTGTTGAAGGAGGCTGAGCAGCCTTGTCTTTGTGGCGACCTGATTCCCGTTTCCCTGTCTCCGATCCCTGAACTGGCAGGACCTCTGTCTCTCTGCTCCCTCCCCTACCCCTGCGAAGTGGAAGGTAAATTACAAGCCTCTGTGCATTCCACAGCTTCTCTGGTTGAGCTCACTCTTTCTGATGCTTCCCAGCTGCCCTCCCCCCAACTGCAAAGCTGTCCTCTGGATATTGAGACATCTGTATCACTGTGTTGGATCTTTCCTGGGCAAGCCTCTTTTTGTTTTCCAGCAGCACTAATTCTGATCTGGCTGGGTTTGGCCCTTATTGCTTTGCTAACTTGGAGGGCGGAGGAGAAGGTGGAAACATTGTCTTTAGTAGTTCTCAGCTAGGTTTAGGGGCTTCCAACATCTGACAAAATGTCAGTTCAGGATGGGGTAGGGGAGCATCCCCAGGGGACTCCCCACTGGACTGCCTCCTCAGCAACTGGGATGGCTAAGTTAGAGGGTTGGAAAAAATGGCTCATTTTTAGGTCTCCTGACTGGAAGTTGGGGTAAAATACTGGATTCATCTTTGTGTGATTTGTAATAAGTAGGACTATTTCTGGTATCGTTGGTTGGGTGAGAGCAGCCAGCTCATCTGAGTTGTATGTCTTGACAAAGATGCTCATGTGTTTAATTTTGTGGTCTTCCTAGTGTGAATGCCTGATTTCTTAGGTCACAGAATAATAAATTGGATAAATATAAATAAAACAGATACAATGTCTGCAGATTTCTCTATACACTGCTATCCTAGAAAAAGACACAGGCAACCTTTCTCCTATCTCTCTAGCCACTCTGAATTATCTTCTATTGCATGAAGACACTAAATTCTCAAAACGTTCTCTTTTCATCACTTACCAAGTTGTAACAAAATGTGTAATTAATCATTGAATGACCATCTTTAAAAGTAAACAGAAAGCCTTAGGAAGACCATGTCTGTTTCACATTCACTGCTCTGTTCCTGAGATTCCACATACCTGAGTCTAAGCATATAATAGGTGCTCAATAAATATTTGTTGAACAAATGGATTTATCAACCATGGGTTACAGGAATATACATATAGCTTGAGTCCACAGGTAACCCCAAATAATTTCAAGTTTATGCATTTCTCCCAGCAGTTGATTTGATATATAGATCCTCTGTGAGTAATATCAAAATCTTGCCCTCAGCTCATTAGCCTTGTTTGTGCTAAGTCAGCATATTAGGTTCAAACAACTCAGTTAACAGAAGACAGAAGCGACTAGCATTATCTTGATTTTTTTGGTTTTGGGGTTTTTTTTGTTGTTGTTGGGGATTCATTGAGGGTACAATAAACCAGGTTACACTGATTGCATTTGTTAGGCAAACTCCCTCTTGCAATTGTGTCTCACCCCCCAAAGGTGTGGCACACACCAAGGCCCCACCCCCATCCCTCCTTCCCTCTTTCTGCTCTTCCTTTCCCCGCCCCTCCCTCTTTCTCTCTCTGCTCTCCCCTTCCCCCAACCCCACCGTGTCATTAATTGTCTTCATATCAAAATTGAGTACATAGGATTCATCTTTTTCCATTCTTGTGATGCTTTACTAAGAATAATGTCTTCCACTTCCATCCAGGTTAATACAAAGGATGTAAAGTCTCCATTTTTCATTATCTTCATTTTTAAAGAAAGCAAAGGATCAGACATAAGCTTCCTACTGCATCCTTGATTTCTTTTAGCAAATGTATCTTTATGGAGGCTAATATCTCCTGGGCCTAGGCTAATTTTTTAAGCTCCTTTTTTACAAATCCATGCTAATTCACATAGCTATTTCTGTAAAGGACAAATCAGAATGTCAGAATGTCCTTTCCTAGGGTTTTCACCGCACTTTAAAGTTACTGGTGATGGAAAGTCTGGAAATCTGGATGCACATGGTTCTGCATATGGGGTGAACCAAGGATGCATATGGGGTGAACCAAGGAGGAGGATGTGTTGTGAAAAAGGTGTGACATGTGTGCCCCTAGTGAGGGAATATATGTGTAATGCCATCTAAGATGTTTTTTCAAAGTTGATTCAATATACGGATTTGAAAAAATAAAAAAGACGTTAAAAGAAAGGCTATGAACGTGGAAATGTGTTTTTGCAAAGAAAGGATTGAACACAGAGGCATGTTTTGTGGGGGGACCAAAGGCCCACACCTGGCTCAGGCCTCTCAGAGGAACCCGCCTGTGCTCCAGTTAAGAAAAACAGAGATGATCACAGAGGAAAGTTCAAGTGTTACACTATTCAGTTAAAAAACACAGCAGGGCAAATGATTCCCTAGGGCACTTTGGGGACCACAGGCAGGTCACTCTCTGACTCCCTAAACAGTTCGGCTCACAGGACTTTGTTATCCTCCTCAGGATAATCAACACAGGCCAGCAGGACCTAAAGTCCCCATTGTTCCCTGTGAAGATGTTATCCAGGTGACATCAGCGTGGGGAGGCCATGCACGGTGTGCGTGTCTCTGCCCTGCACACAGGCCAGAGACTCCTGTGTGGCTGTTGGGTGACCGTAGTAGTTCCCTCAAGGCCCCTTTCCATTGAATGTTTCTCATTAACTCCAAATACTACTTTGCTCCAGGCTGCCTGCCCCAGGGTGTACACAGCCCCAGCTGTGCAGGGAGGACCCCAAACAGCAAAATACCCAGGACTCAGCTTTCTGGAGTGAGATGTATTTATACTGATTCGGAAGAAGCAGGAGTGAGATGACTCAGAACCCTCTCGCCCTGCCACGCACAACCATGGAA
>CAUYPK010010668.1:0-37289 GCA_963574355.1 Loris lydekkerianus
TTTAGGCTGGTACTACAAGGCCTTAGTGGTCAAGACAAGGTGGTACTGGCACAAAAATAGAGACATAAACATTTAAAATCAAATAGAAAACCAGGAAATGAAACTAACATCTTACAACCACCTAATCTTTGATAAACCAAATAAGAACATACACTATGGGAAAGACTCCCTATTCAATAAATGGTGCTGGGAGAACTGGATATCCACATGCAAAAAACTGAAACTGGATCCACACCACTCTCCACTTACAAAAATTGATTCAAGATGAATAGAGGACTTAAATTTAAGGCATGAAATGATAAAAATCCTCCAAGAAAGCATAAGAAAAACATTGGATGATATCAGCCTGGGGAAAGACTTTATGAAGAAGACTGCCATGGCAATTGCAATAACAACCAAAATAAACAAATGGGACTTAATTAAACTGAAAAGCTTCTGTACAGCTAAGGATACAACAACCAAAGCAAACAGACAACCTACACACTGGGAAAGGATATTTGCATATTTTGAATCAGACAAATGCTTAATAACTAGGATCTATAGAGAACTCAAATTAACCCACATGAAAAAGCCAACAATCCCATATACCAATGAACAAGAGAGATTAAGACATCTTGAGATGTCTCTCAAGAAGAGAAACGAATGGCTGGGAAACATACAAAAAAATGCTCATCATCCCTAATTGTTAGAGAAATGCAAATCAAAACCACCCTGACATATCATCTAACTCCAGTGAGAATGGCCACATCACAAAATCTCAAAACTGCACATGCTGGCATAGATGCAGAGAGAAAAGAACACTTTTACACTGCTGATGAGACTGCAAACTAATACAACCTTTTTGGAAGGAAGTGTGGAAACCTCAAAGAACTCAAGCTAGACCTCCCATTTGATCCTGCAATCCCATTACTGGGGATCTATTCAGAAGGGGAAAAAAAAAAAAAAAAAAACCTTTTATCATAAGGACACTTGCACTAGAATGTTTATCACAGCTCAATTAAAAATTTCCAACCAACCAATGAATGGATTAATAAGCTGTGGTACATGGAATACTATTCAGGCATTTAGAAAAATGGAGACTTTATGGCATTTGTATTAACCTGGATGGAAGTGGAACACATTATTCTTAGTAAAGCATCACAAAAATAGAGAAGCATGAATCTTATGTATTCAATTTTGATATGAGGACAATTAATAACAATTAATGACACAGTGGGGTGGGGAAAGGGGAGAGCAGAGAGAGACAGAAAAAGGGGGTAAAGGAAGAGTGGAGAGAGGGAAGGAGGGAGGGGGTGGGGTCTCAGTGTGTGACACATCTTGTACCCTCAATGAATCCCCAATAATAAAAAAAGAAAAAAAATTTACTCAAAAGAAAAAAAAAGAGAGAGAGATACAGCAGAATATACCCTCCATAGAGAAATTGCTGAAATGTCAGAAATATAATTCTGATTTATGCTATTTTTGTCTTTCCTCTGTATTTGGTGGGGCTGGAGTACTGTGTCTGAACAGGCTGGCAAAGAGCTGCTGACATCAAGGGAATCATCCAACCCAGCATCTCCAGAGACTGGGGGTTTTTAAGTTCAGTCAAAGTACCCTGCTGTACATCTTTATTACTCCTGTCTCCCTCTTTCTGTGCCTCTCTTCTTTTTGTCAATATTCCCATTTACTCACTCCTCTCCTTTCTCTTTTTTCTTTTCTTTTTTTTTTTTTTTTTGTTGTTGTTGTTTCTAGGAGATTATTCATTTTATTTTTTTAATTATTAAATCATAGCTGTGTACATTAATGCAATCATGGGGCACCATACACTGGTTTTATAGACTGTCTGATATATTTTCATCACACTGGTTAACATAGCCTTCCTGTCATTTTCTTTGTTATTGTGTTAAGACATTTATATTCTACATTTACTAAGTTTCACATGTACCCTTGTAAGATGCACCGCAGGTGTAATCACAGCCACTTTTCAAAGCATTCAATTCCCTTAATCTTCCCTGCCTTAGGAAGGGCAGGGAAGGGCCTTCCTCTCTGGCGCATTTCTGCTGGGTTTCACTGGTCTCACTCTTTGGGCTCAAGCTACCATGTGCCAGAGAGACGTTTTCTCTTGCCTGCTGGACTGAGGCACTGCGAGGCGGAGACCTTGTCTGATTTATCCAATGTAGAATCAGAGGTAGAAATTCTTCCAAACCTGTGCATTCCTGGTGCTGGTCAAGTACTGTGTAGTGAATGAAGGAATTGACTTGTGTCCTGACCAGGCCTCAGGATGCAGCTGAAATGACACTTGTTTTTTTTAATGTGGTAAAATATAACATAAGATTTACCGTTTTTACCATTTTTAAGTGCACAGTTTGGTGGTGTCGAGCACATTTTTATTGTTGTGCTACTATCCATTTCCAGAACTTTCTCATCATTCCCACCTGAAACTCTGTACCCGTTAAACAATAACTTTACATTCTTCCCTCCAATACCCCCAGCCCAGCCACCCTTCTACTTCTGTCTCTGAGAATTTGGCTGCTCTAAGTACATGATGGAATCACATTAGTCCATATTAGTCCCGTTGTGTCTGGCTTATTTCTAAAAAGGGACTTTTTTTTTCTTTTTCACCCACATGTACCAGAACAATGAAATGGCGCTTTTAAAAAGAGGTCTTTTCTGAACCCTGGACTCTGTCAGCTCACCTGCTACATGTTCCTGGGCCCCCTTTCATTACTCTCCTCTGAAACATTATGATCTGTGGCCATTATTCGGTGGCCCAAATAATCGTGATAACCCAACACGCCCTCCAACATGTTTCTGCTCTCCTTGGGTGGGGTGGAGGTTTAAAACCAGTATAAACTTCTACCCACTGCTTGGCACATAGTAGGAGGCTCATAGAGCATTTGTTGAAAGGGTAGCTGAGAATATACATGAGCCTCTGACCTCTGATCTCTGACCTAGACTGTGTTACTCCGAGATGTGTACATGGGCACATGTGACTGACATTCATGTGCCCCTGGGTGTACCATGCCACTCAAGGATTCTGGGCCCCACTGCAGGCCAAGGCTGCAGTTTTCTGGTGCTCTGTCCACACTGGGTGCTTTTTGTCTCCCCTTGTGGTCTCCAAATGCTTCCTCCCTTTGCCCCTGACTACGGCCACTTGGTGGTTTTCCAGGCCTGACATTTCAAACATGCAATGCCATATGTATTGCCACTCTCAGGTAATTATCACGTAAAATTAAGCTAGTCTTGTACATGAAACCAGCAATTAGCCAGGGATTGAAGGTCAGGGAGAGCTCGTTTATAGAGTCGCTAACAAAATGTTAAGTGGAAGTGTGTGTCAGATGGGCCAGGAGGCTGGATTAGCCTGGGTCGCAGCGGTGGGACTGGAGAGCCGGTAGGGAGGAGGTGGGGATTTGTGGCTCACACTTTTCTCTTCTAGCTTTCAGTGTGGGGCCTGGCTTTCAAGGGGAGCTTGCTAAGCCTGCTAAATCCTGATGCACACCAATGCCGTTTTTCCATTCATCTGGAAACCTGGTAGGTCCTGCCCAAAAGCCTGTATGTCAATTCCACCTCCCGCTTGACTGCCCACCACTCCCACTTTTCACACTAAACCCTTTCATATATGCTCTGGGTACCTGAAGATAGAATGAATGCTCTTTCAACGCTCAGAAACTTTGTCCATCCCATTCCCTTTGCTTGAAATGCTTTTCCCTTTCTCCAAACTACCTTCTTATCAGACTGGAAAATTTCTATTTTTGTTCCAAAAATCTTCAGAGCTTTCCCAGACCCCTCACTTTATTCCAGAATGAGTTATCACTGTTTTTGCACTGTGAGCGTGTTTCCACGATTGCACTGATACTGTATAGCAATCAATTGGTGATTTGTCTGTCTCCCCTACTACACTGTGAATTATTCATTGATTTTTGGCAAGCTGGAGCTGCTCACTAAATGTTTGTGGGATGAATGTAAACATCATTCTCCTGTGCCTTTGGTTTTTTTCCATATCCTTCAATGCCCTGCTCAGCTGTCACCTCCTCTGTGCAGCTTTCTTGGATTCTGTCCCTGGTAGAATTAATCACGCCTTCTGTGTTCTCATGGTACCTTGTGCATGATTTTATTACATCACACACTAAATTGTTTCATGTCTCATTACTAATCTACCCAGGGCTACCACACTGCACAACTCCAGGGGGCACCATGCACATTGAGTCAAGTAATGCAGAGATGGTACATGTACTTAGCCACTGGGCAGTGACCTTCCATAGGGCAAAGACCCTATGGCTTTACTAATAGCCAGCATATGACGTATTCTTATTGTCCACACTAGAATCCATTCAGAGTAGGTATGAATAGACATACACTAAATATGTGTTTAATTATTCAATAGGTTCTGTGGAGAGAGCTCTAGATTTGGAGTTTAGGGGTCTGGGTTCCAGTTCTAGAGTGCTATGCAGTCTTAGGTGAATCACTCAAACTCTCTAGTCCTCATCCTTTTAAATCAGGTCGTATGTGTTGAAGTGCCTAGGACAAGACAGGTTCTCAATGCATGCCAATTTCCCACCTTTACACCCTTCCTTATCTGTAAATTGAGGAATATTTTTTCTTCTTTTTCTTTTCTTTTTTTTCCCCCTTAGCTACTTGAATTCAGGGTAAATTGAGAAATATTACGATTCCTGAGGGCTTGTAGAATGATGGGCTCTCAGGATTGGAAGGAGTTTTGAAAGGCCTCTGGGCTGACCCCCAGCATCTTCGGTAGGTGGTCATGCAGTTCTGGTTTGTACATTTCTAGTGATGGGGAGCTCACCTCTTCACAAAGCAGGCCATTCCACCTTTAGACAGCTGTACCTTGGAAAGAGCCCTGTTATCTGGCACTTGGCTTCCCAGAATCTCCATCATAGGTGCTGTTTTTGTGTCATGAGGCTAATCTCGTTGCCTCAGATGATATTCAGAGACAGTGATTTACTCTGGGCTCAAAGACACCAGTTCCATTGCCATTCCTAATGTGATTTGATTTAAAGCCTAGTCACCATCTTGTTTACCCTCCCCTGCCCTTTGTCCAAAGACCTCTTAGGCAGGATGCCAGAAAAGGGTAGAACTATCTATCATCTTCCTTCACCTATAATCCGTGCTTCTGTTAGTGAAATCCAAGACCATATTCCTGTGACCTATTATCTCTCTCCACCCTAGGAAACATTTCACCATAGGGAGGCAAAGCTGAGAATCAGCACAATTCCTTTTAAATTTTATTTCATATTTTAAAAGTCTTCATTAAAAACACACACACACACACCATCATAAGCAAAGTCCAAAATAAATGATAAACTAGGGAAAAATATTTGTAACCCATACAGCCAGCAAAGGGATAATTTCCTTAATAATCCACAAATCAATATGAAAAAGATTCACAATCTAACAGAAGTATGAGCAAAGAATATCTGAAAGTTGACAGAAAAGGGCCCCAAAATTGTTCTTAAATATATGAAAAGATGCCTGACCTCACTCATCATAAGAGAAATGCAAATTAAAATTACAATCATTTTTTGCCTGTTACATTTGCAAAGATCAAAATGTTTGATAATGTTTTGTTGGTAGAAGTGTGGAGAAACAGGCACTCTCATCCATTGCAAGGGTAAATTGGTATAATCTCTCTGGGGGGAGGATTTGGCTTTAACTATTCAATTTAAAAAATGCACAGACACTTTGGTTTGGAGGTTCCACCTCAAGGAATGTATCCTGAAGAGGTACTCAAGCTATGCACACTGCGAGGTGTGCTCTGCAGGGCCAAAGACTTTTGTCTGTCTTGATCACAGTTCTATCTCTGGCTCCTGGAATGATGCCCAGCATATGGTAGGTGCTTGATAGATGCCTGTTGAAGTAATGAATGGATGAATATGCAAAATGACATATGTTCAAGGTTATTCATTGCAACATTTTTAGTAAGAGCAAAGAGCAGAAATAATGTAAATGTCCAACTATAATGAAGTAGGATACTGCTGTTAAAAAGATCAAGGCAGCTCTTCATGTACTGGTGTGTAAGGATCTCCAGGGTATATAATTAAATGAGAAAAACAAAATGTAGACAAATACATACAATAAAACTTCCAGCTGGATAGTTGCCTGTCTTAGCAGTCTTCAAACTGTGCTTGGTCTTAGACAGGGGAGTTGGGGTCTTACAGCATGGAATGAGAAGTAGCTTCACTTTCTTTCTTTCTTTTTTTTTTTGGTTGTTATTGTCATTGTTCTCTGGCAGGCCCAGACTGGATTCGAAGCCGCCAGCTCTGGTGTATGTGGCTGGCGCCTTAGCCACTTGAGCTACAGGTGCTGAGCCGAAGTGGCTTCACCTTTTAGTGTATTCTCTTACATTCTATTTGAATTTTAGATACCATATGTGCCTTGCCTCTTCAAATAAACAAATATAATTCAAAATTTTAAGGTATCTGGGCTCAGGAACTAACCCTATGCTTTTGGACCGTACATTTGTACACGTGTCCTGCACACTTCTGAGGATATACTTGTATATGTAGGCATGCATGTATGTGTATTTCCAATCCACTACTTTGTTCACAATTGCAGATTAGTCTAGATTAAATGAAACACAGCTCTCAGGGCCTTTTTCCTGCTCAACAATCTTCAGTGGCTCCCTGTTGTCTATAAAGTTCAAAGTCCTTGTCCTGGGTCTCAAGATCTTCTGTCATCTGCGGCCAACCCCTCTCCCACCACTCCCTTCACATAGTCTAGCCAAAGAAGGATGGAGCTCCTTGATCACCCTATCCTGTGCCTTGAACTGTGCTCTTCAGAAAACCAAGAACCCCTTTTTCTCCAATGCCACATCAAGTCATACCCACTCTTCAAAGCCCATTATGAGCCTCTTTCTCCAAGATGGTTTCTTTGATGTCCCCAGTTGGAAGTAGCTTCTCACTTTTTATCTGCATTTCTCTTATAGCATTTAGGGTTCTTTTAGAGTTGTAGTAAGGCTATTTCCATATCAAAAAACCATTCTCCTAAGTGACTGGAAGAAAGGCAGGGTCCACACTTGATTCCTATATGCATTGTCTTCAGAGCCCAATAAATGCCAGGTGCATAGCAGGTACTTGAGAAATGCTGAAGGAATGGCTATGCCTAAGTCCAGGTACAGGTGAGAAGACTCTCTTGTCTTTGTGGAGTCTGAGCCATCACCATCATTTTTTGTCTTCACTGGGGAAAAGCCTTTTTCATACCTCGCTGCCCCCAGCCCTGTGTGGGGCCTTCTGTAGAGTACGCCAGCGTGAGCCTGCTCTGGCCCATCCACACCCACCAGCCTGGCCTCAGAGCAGGGCCCAGACGTGACCAGACGGTGAGGCAGCCACATTCCAGACGAATGAGGCATGCTTGGGGGTGGGAGGGGTCACATGTCTAGCTCTCTAACCCACCTGCAGGCCCTCAAGCTTTACAGACCCGCAGGCTGCCCTGGGGTTCGAATCTTCACTTTCCTTCTGTGACTCTGCACAAATAACAACTCTCTTGAGTCTCAGGGTCCTCATCTGTAAAATGGGATGGCAAGACCTGCTTCATGTGGCGCTGTGAAGAGAGGAGAGGATGTCTGCCTTGCAGGCTGCATGTATCTGGCAGGTTCTCGGTGATTGATTCTCCTGGAAGCTAGAGACATGTGGGAAGCCACATCAGCCTGAGCTAAACCTAGAAAGGTAAATGTATTGCCAGAAACCCCATATGCCAAGCAGCACTTTATTGCAAAGCCAAACAGATTTTTTTGGCTCAAGTATCGTTTGGGATTATTTTGCCATAGTTAATGCTCTGTGGGAGAGAACTCAAGACCTATCCAGGGTACAGTTTTTATGGTGGCCTCACATGGGTGAATGGGCCTGTGCACATATACACAGTGTGTGCCTGTGTATAGGTGTGCACCTACGCTGATGTGCATGTGGACACCCCCCAATAGTCGTGCAGGTGGGTGTCCATGTGTTCATACATGTATGTTTGCACCCAGCCATTCATGGAGATCAGGCGGACTGGGCCATGCTACCTGAAGAAATAAAGGCTGGTTGGGGAAATTTTGAGAAAAGATGGAGCAAAAAAGGAAAAAGAAATTTAAAGGCTCAAAAAGTGGTCAAGGCATGTGAAAGACAGAAGGATGTGGTGGCTAAGAGAGTGAACTTTGAACTTCTCCTAGTTCAAATCCTCTCTCTGACAAGTAGTTTCTCACCTTGGGCAGTCACTCAACCTCGCTCTGCTTCAGTTTCTCATCTATAAAGTGGGGATTAGAACAACAGCACCTGCTGATTAGGACTGCTGGGAGGATTAAATGAGTAAAACCCGTGAAGTGTTCAATGGGGTCTGGTACCAGGTAAGTGCTTGCGTAAAAAATGCTGGTGGAGGAGGGAGGCTCTCCCGCCAGGCCTCTCACCTTTTCCTCTTCCTCCCCTCTAAGATGCCGCATCGCATCTTTCCCTCCTTTCCTTCTCCCCTACATCATGCCTCTGCCCCCTGCCCTCCAGCAGCGTCCTGGTCTTTGCCAGAGCCAGGCTGGGAGCAGGCAGCACGTGCCACCGGCAGGGAAAGAAAGCCAAAAGGGAGCAGGAGGAGGTGGAGACATTGGCTCTGAGATGGTGCTTCTTTTCTTCCCCTTTTTCCTCCCTGTTTCCCCAGCCATGCTCCCAGAGGCAGGAGGTTTGGGGGGTAGTGAGAGGGCTCCAATGAGCAGACAATCCCAGCCATTCCCTGGTGGGCTGGGGGGTCAGGCCCCCTCCCTGCTCCATCTGCCTCTGCTGTAGCCTGTACCATCCGGTTTGCCAGCCCAGCCCAGCCCAGCAGGCTGGGACCCTAGGCCATGCCAGCCTTGGCCCTGCTGGGGGTGGGAGTGGGCCACGGCCTGGAGCCTGCGAAGAGTTCTCCGGCTTTGTTTTATTTTTCCTTCTTTGCCTTCTGAACCCTGGTCTTTCTCAGCCCCATGGCTCTGACTCTGTCCTGCGCCAGCCTCTCTGGCTGTCTCGGCTGTCCCTGCCTCTCTGCCGCCACCTGCCCCGGGTCTCCTGCCAGCTCTGAGCTCAGGGAGCATCAGGCCCTGTCAGACTCAGCTCCTGCACACAGCCCTCTCGGCCCCCTGGGCTGCAGGCTGGCAACCCCAGCATCTGGAGGGGCTGGCTCTGTGCTCCGGCTGCCCTGGGTCCAGGGTCTCCTCCCCATTCCCCAGCCCATCTTCCCCTGTTCCCCTCGCCCTGGTGACTAGAGTCCTCTTCCCACCCCTCTGCCTCCTCCCTGCCCAGGACAGCTTGCTTCCCTCCAGGCCTTGGCTGGAGGCTCACAATGAAGTGGCCTCCCCCCACAGACTGGAAGGTGGAGAATCACCATGGCAACCAAGAAAGCCTCCCCTTCCCTCCCCTTCCCTTCCTCTCCTGGCTTCATAGAAGGGGCTAGAGGTCTGGGGGAAGTTTGAACCCTCAGGGATACAGGATGGAGAATGACAGAGGGATAGGAGTAGCGGATGGGACAATTGTTGGAGATATGGGCCGATTTGGGGACCATGATTCTTAAGGAGCTGGGCACAGTTGGCTGTGATTTGAGTGGGCTCAGCCACCAGTTGAGTTCTCAAACATGGCTGTGACTTATCTGGGCTTCTTATTGAATACAGAGCTTCTCGCCCCATCCTAGACTTAGGAAATCCTGATCTCAGGGTTAGGTTCTAGGGACTCACATTTTAGAGTCTTTCTGGGACAGGTAATTCTTATATATGTCAAAGTTGAAGACCCACCAGCATACAGAAGTCCATCAGGCCTATGTTCAAATCCTGACTTGGTCACACAAAATCAGATTGCAAGTCTTGTGATTGTCCCAAAGCTCAGTTTATACTTCTGTAAAATGGGATAATCATACCACGTCCACAGGACTGGTGAGAATTGGTGCTCACAATTAATCTTGCATAGAGCTTGACCACCCCCACTTCCTTCTCTAGGCTCTGTCATCTCAGGGGATCCAGTAGGGTCTGTGGGGGAGCACAATCCCCTCCCCCTATGCCTCCACCACCTGAGCCTTCTCTGCCATTATGTGTTACAGGACACTGAGAATTCTCGACACTGGAGCAACACAAAATCATTAAGGCAAAACAATAAATAAAGGCCTAGAAGTTATTACAGAGCTGACAGTGCACAATGCCGTCCTGCAAAGCAAATATGAATTATTTCAGAACATTTTAAAATGAAAAATCTTCTCTTCTTCCTTCCCAGCCCTGTAAACCATGAACTCCTCTTTCCCCCTCTTCTACCTGTGTGCATAGCAGCCAGGCCAGGAGGGGCCCAGCCCAGGGCTTCCTGCAAGTCAGCCAGGAGGTCAGCCTACTACAGCCTCTTTGGCCTGAATGCCTTTTGGTTTGTTGAAAGCAGCTCTTGTTCCTTGTGTCCACCCAGAGTTAGGGAACGAGTACTACTGTGAGCCTCTCCTACTTGTAATGCTGTGCACCCTTCACACTTGCCAGAGAATCCTCCCAGCAGCTCTGGGAAGATGAGCTATATTTGTCCCATTTCACAGTTGGGGAAATAGGTCCAAAAGGTTTCAGGGATAACCTCGGGGACTGATAAATGGCAGAGCTGGGTCTCAGACCTGAGTCTCCTCCTTCCAAGTTTAAATGAGATGAAATATACGTACATGGCATACTCTAAAAGCTATTATTATTATTTTGACAGTTTCACTCTGTCATCCTAGGTAGAGTGCTATGGAATCACAGCTCACAGCAACCTCAAACTCTTGGGCTCAAGAGATCCTCTTGTCTCAGCCTCCTAAGTAGCTGGGACTACAGGTGCCCGCCACAATGCCTGGATAGTTTTTCTATTTTTAGTAGATATGGGATCTCATTCTTGTTCAGGCTGGTCTCAAACTCCTGAGCCTAAGCAATCCACCCACCTCAGCTTCCCAGAGTGCTAGGATTACAGGTGTGAGCCACCTCGCCCAGCCAAAAGCTATTAATATTATTTTCTTCAAGTACTCATCCAAGTGCTACCCGAGTCACCCAGCACTGTGATAGGCCTGCTGTGGGCATCAGCCATTCTGATTGCTCAACATGCCTCCCCTTTTCTGCTGATACCAGCACCAATTTCCTTTGGAGTAATGCCCTCCCTTTCCATTTCACTCAATGAAGTGTCAATCCCTGTACCAGGCCGTATTGGCCTCCATTATTCACATGACAGCCAGGATTGCCCAATCATAGTTCCCCATTTTTCTGGGCAGGGACTGAACCTGAGCTGCAATCAATGAAAGAGAGTCATCTGGGACAGACTTTGAATGAGACAAGTTTTCCCCCTCTCTGCCTTACCTGCTCCTCTGGGCCATGCCCCATCCTTTCCATCTTTCCCCCACCCCACATGGAAGAAGCCCATTGGAGGAGAGAATCTATCACTGATAGATACAGAATTTTAATATTTGGCTATATTTCTTGAGCACCTGGATTCAGCCACACCTGAAGTCAGAACCACATACCCTTCTTGGTTACTCAGGCCAATAATCTCCCCTTTTAGATTAAACTAGATTAAGTTGGGTTTTAGTCACTTGTTCTTATGAGGACGGGTGCTGTTTGCGATAGGATGGGTGGGGCACAGCACCTGGCTTTTGGCAGTATACCCAGAGAGTCAGGTTTAACTCAGGAGAACTGGGGGGGAGTAAGGATGTGTCTCATTACATCTGTGCTCCTCCAGGGATGTAGGGGGCTGAATGTGCCCACAGAAAGAGCCTTGAATCAGGAGGTCAAGCCCAAGGGTATAATCCCAGTGTAGCCATTGGTTCTGCCTTCTGGGTGATTTGGAGCAAGCCTGCTTCTCTGGACCAACTTTCTCATTTGTAAAAAGAAGGTGTTGGGGCTCAGGAAAGAAATTCCCAAAGTTTTGTCCTTTGACATATTGAGTCCTTGAACTGAAGGACGCTGGCAGGACTTCAGAAGCAAAGTCTCTCTTTGACCTTCTCTTGCCCTTTTTCCTTCTGTTGCCTTTTCTCCCCCAAGCTAGGCCACAGAAACTAGAAATATTACTCCAATATTTCCCAACCTTTCTGTGTAGGAGCTGGCCATAAAGAAATTCTCTGACCTAGCTTGTCCAATAGTAGGTCATAAGGCTCTCCTTCCAGAAGGGATCCTGCCCCAGCTCGCCCTTAAATGCTTTCCAGCTGTGACTATTCCTGTTAAACCGGCTGTGAATATTCCTGATAAGCTTATTCTTAGGTTTTCGGCTCCAGGCAGGATCCTGCCCTGTATGCAGGAGGAAGGAATGCCACACAGAGAAACCAGAAGAATCTGAACAGACAGGGCTTGCGGAGTTTCCCCTCAGTCTATTACCCTTAGGTCTTATCCTTTTTTGTCCAATCACGTTTCTACATAGCTGTCCATTCTTCATCAAACCCAAGCAGAACAATAGACTGTTTTCCTTAAGTCTTTGAGTCTTTATTTCTGATGCCTCCCATGTCATGTAAAACTGTGATTAAATAAATTTGTCAGGCTTTTCTCTTGTTAACCTGTCTTTCGTTACAGGAGTATCAGCTATGCCCCTTATGGGGAGGAAATTATTGTACCCTTCCCATTCCTACAAAGGGTATCTTCAAATGCACTGTGTACAGCTAATTTTGTAGAGTTCCCTCTATATGCCCATGTGCATTAGACATGGCCACAGGGTCTTCCATCATCACACCTGCACCAGCTTCTTCAGTTTTATCTCCCACAGATTTCCCGTCCTACTCCTTTGTATATATACCTCTATGTTTCTCAGTTCTCTTTCCTTTAGCACCTTGAACAAGCCATCTGGATATCCACCCATCCATCCAACCAACCATCCAACAAACAAGCTCCTGAAATACACCAAAACCTCTGTAAGTTGACCACCCAAGGGACTGTAACAAACAGGTCAATACACAGAAGTGGTCAACATAAGGAACTAGGCCTACTATACGGATATGTACATATGATGCATGTCTGGTCTATGAAAATTAGGTCAACTTAAGGAGGTGGTCAATGTAGGGATGTGGTCAGCTACGGAGGTTGTGCTGTATGTCAGGCACTGTGCCAAGTACTATAGGCAGCATATGGTCAGTCCTTGCCCTCATGGAATGAACAATCAAGTGAACACAAGTGTGCTAGAGTTAGAAATGGAGGACCTAGGATGCCATGGCAGTCTCTAAAGGGGGGCTGTAGGTCTCTCTGAGGAGGGACAGTTCTTTAAGGTGAGCCTAGAAGGTTGAGTAGGGAATAGTCGGGGAAGAAAGGGAAGAACATTTCAGGTAACTGCAATGGCATAGAGAGTGCTGTGGGTGAAAGAAACTCACATTGGAAAGTGCATGGTCAGCAAACGGGAGAGAGCACAATGTGTGGTCAGAGATGTCCACAGGAGGCAGGCAATGACTATCTCTTTGCCACCCTGTCCACCTAAAAAACTCCTGTCCATCCTTAGAAACCGTGCTGAGCTAGCATCTCCTCTGGGAAGTGCCTTCCCTAACCCCAGAGTCACTCACTCCTTCGTCTGTACATTGCTTGTCCTGCAATGGCACCTTTCCCCAGCCCTATGATGACCCCTTTCCATGTTCATCTCTCCTAGTAGAAGGTATGTTCCTTCAGGACATGAAGCTGTCTGTGGCTGTGGTGCCCGGCACACGTAGGTACTCAATACATGATTTTAAGCTGAACTGAATCACATGATGTGTATGTACCCATGAGATAACTGTGTTTAAGGAAGGGGTGGGGGAGTGGCAGGTGTGTACTTGGGTATCTCTGCATTTGGATTTAAATTTGACATTTCCAGAGGGCTGTATACAGTCAGTGGACTGTGACAAGCTGCTGACCATTTTCTCGACACCAAGAAAACTGGCTGTGCTAGGGAAGGGGGGGAGGGTGTGGAGCTGGCTGGGCGTGAGGCTGGGCTGCCCACTTGCCTGCTCTCCCACCACTTGATTTTCTGCCCTCTCTTGTCATGGTCCTCAGGGCTCTGTGGCCAGGTGAGGCAAGGGGCTGAGGCTGGGTGCCCTCAGGCCGGTGGCTAAGTAGCTCCCTTGGTGAAGAAGATGATGGATGGGGCCCCGGGCCCCAGGCTCCAAGCCAGGGGAGCCCTTCTTTCTAATCCATGTCGGCTGCTCCCTCCTCTGCCTGCCTGTTTGTATCCAACTGTTGTCTGTGGTGGTGATGGAAAGTGTTGGCCCTGCTTGCAGTGAGGGGCATCAGAGGCCTCTCTAGGGCGGGGGTGTGGGCAGAGGAACAGTCCCACGTGAGAAGACAGACATTTAACCAGCCTTGCACCACTGGAGAGGGGCTGCTTCAATGTTCTTTATCTGCTTAAACTCTAAGGGAGTTAGTCCTTTCCCAGGGCAAGAGAGGACAGCCAGTGGGTAAGGGAAGAAGAAAAAGGAGTTATTGCCCACCTTTCCCCCATGTCACCTGCAAGTCAGGCTCAGAGCAGAGGTCCTTTGCCATCCCTGCTACCCCAAGAAGCGCCATCCCCACCCCAGCTATTTCTATCAAACAATAAGCATGTGCCCACCCCGTGCTCCAGGCAGGGGGAGCCGCCAGCATTCTTGGAGGGTCTGCTCTGTGCAAGTTCTGGCTCAGTCACACTTAATTCTCTCAACAATCCCAGGAGATACTATTATCCCCATTTAGGGATGAGAAAAATAATCAGACTCTGGGACTCAAAGAGTTTCAGAAGCATGCCTAAGAGCCCAACCGTCTGCTCTCTTCCCTCCTGCTCTGCCAGATGGCCTGAGCCATCCTTTCCAGGGAGGACACAGCCACTCACGCCTGAAGGTGTAAGCTACCATAGTGGCCAGGCCAGGCCCCCACTTAAGGACACGTGACACGCAAGAATCCCCTTCTCCTGGGGCCCTCCAGTTCTAGGCCAGAACTCCCTGCCCCATTCTCTGCTTCTGAGGTGCATGGGTCCTCTTCTTTTTCTCTCTCTTCCTTTGGTCACCAGCCCTCAGAAACCCACATCTTCAAAGCCTTGATGCAAGAATGAGGGCAGGAGAGCCCCTGTTCCAGTGTCATTCTAATGGGGATGGAAGAAAAGGGAGATGGATTCTGTGTCCAGAGGCTCAGTTGGATCCAGAATGAGCTTTCCTGTAACTTTCCCAAGGTAACAGTGACCTAGGGCAGACGATTTAAGCTTTCTGGGCCTCAGTTTCCTCATTTGTAGAATGAGGCTATACCTCTCAGACTTCTATAAAGGAGACTTCCACAAGACAGTGTGTGTCCTATTTTGTCACAGTTACTCAAGGAGTGTTTACAAATGGAAATGATGAGTTAGGCTGGGGGCAAGGGTCAGGTGGGGTAGGAGCAGTGGGGAGACCAGGCTGCTGTGTGTAGAAGAGGTGGTGAGGATGAGGGGGCACAGGAGTATTGGAGGCTGTGGAGAGACCATCAGGCCGAGTCACAGGAGGGAGAGGGGTGTGTGGGGGTGCTGACTGCCAAGCCAACTTTGTCCTACGGATGAGTGGTTTTCACACATGGAGTCCTTTGTTCAAATAAGGTTAGGGATCCCAACAGGGCAAACAGATAGAGGCTTGAACTGAGGGTGGGGGTTCCAGGACCCTGCTTTTCAGCCTCCCTTCATCACCTCAATCCCAGGAAGCTCCTTGGAACTCCTAGAGCTACACTGAGTGTGTTTTTAAAAGCCTCCGAAGTAGGAATGAATCAGAGAAGACCCAGCTGAATTTCTGCCAAGTTCTAGGTGGCCTGAGAGAAGGGGCTGAGGGAGAGAGCTCTGTGTTACCGTTTTCAGGCCGAGTGGGCGCTGCCCTCAGTCTCCCTTGTGGCACCTCTCCTTATTCCATTTACGACCAATCGTGGCATCCTTTAGAAAGGCTTGGTCCGGTCATCTCCCTGGACAGACAGTTGCCTTTGTATGTAGAACAGGGTGTAAGGGTCACTAGGAAGCCCTGGGAAATGCGAGCTGGGTGTCCCTTGGGGGGTCCAGGTGAGGGAATGCAGTTGGTCTCATTGCTGGCGTTACGGCTGAAAGGTGAAAGCCTTGTGAGGTGACCACCGCTGGTGAAGGGCTGGTTGCATCCCCCCAGCATTTGCCCACTGCCATGGACACGCTCTAGCAGGGTTGGGTACTTCCCCTCTCTCCCTCCACTTCTCCACCTGGCCATTTCCCACTTGTCAGGCCTCAGCTTGGACATAGCTTCCTCTTGAAAGCTTTCCTTGTCCACCTTCTCCTTTGTCACTACTGCCTTGGCTAACCTCTCTTGTACAAGGATCCCCATGTGCTGTAACCTTCTGCTCATTGTCTCTCTTCTCTGCTAGGTTTTAAGTTTGAGGGTGAGGCATCCTCGTGCCAAAGCCCAGCAGAGTGGGTGCCTAATAGATGCTGGACAATGCATGACTGCACCAGCCTCACTCCCGTGTGGGCGCAGGGAGAGATCAAACAACGGTGAGGGCTCGTCATAGATGAGGGATGAACTTTTAGACAAGGCTGCTGAACAGGACAAACAAGAGGCCAGGAGAGAATGCAGGCACTGGGTTCCAGGCCTGGGTGGTGCAGTCCCGCTAAACATTCTGTCCCTTTTCATCTTCATGTCTTTCCTGCCAAGGGTTTACCCTCCAGGTAAGAGGCATTGCCCATCACCACTCTGCATACCCACCTGTGGATGTGTATGTACCCCCAGGTGTATTAGGTAGATCTCTGTGCCTCTGGGTCTGAATGGGCATAAGCGGGTACAGAGCTGCCTGGGAGTATGTGTGTGAACACACACACATGCGGCAGCAGTAAGCAAATGTGTCCTCTTGCAGCCAGGTGTGATGTGACACCTTTGTGTGCACAGCTCTGCGTGCAGAACGTGTCCAGGCATGTCTTTGTATCTGTGTGTCTGTGCCCACTGTGGAGGGGTGGGGCTGGGTGTGTTCTGTCATCACACCCTGATTAGCCTTCGCTTGGAAGCATTTAGGTGACGATTTACAGCTGCACCTGACCCTAGCCTCTCTGCCTCAGCCTGCGTGTGCTGCTGCGGCTGCCCCCTGCCCCCTGCCTATCCCCTGCCCCTGGCCACATAACTGTGATTTATGGCTGGCCTATGGGGAACGACCCCCCCCTCCTCTGCCCACTTCTCCGCAGCTCCTGCTGCACCAGATGGGCTGCCTCCTGCTCCCCGGAGCAGCTCCTCTGCCAGGAAGGGTGAAGCAAGATGACCGGCCGCCAGGCCTGGCTAGGACCCCCTCCCTCGCCCACTGCTCAGTTCCTTTCAGATGGTCCCTGTCATCCTTTCTTGGACTTGTTCTTGGCTATTGGGATGTTGAGCTGAGATGGGAGGTCAGAGACTGTGACATAGATCAGAAACCACCCCTAGTCTTCCATTCATCTCCACCCCAGACACAGATAGACAGACAGGTGGACAGGCACACAGATAAAGGTACTGCTAGGTCCTCATGCAGTACTGATAGGATGCTCCTAGGGTCAAGTCTGACAAATGCATGTGCATCTGGGTGTGTGAGCGTGCACACACACAGTGAGTGTTCACAGGGGATCTGTATGTGTGAGGGCTGGGAAGAAAGCCAGGTCCCCTTGCCGCCAGGCCAAGCCTCCCCCGATTCCCACTGGGTCCCTGACTCTTTCCCCAGTGTCTACACTCCCTGATGCCAAAGGGTATCTTCTCCAGCTTGTGCCAATCCATTATGAAGGCCCATTCAACCAGCAAGGGCATTTCTGGGGGTGCCCCTGGGGCAGGCCCTGGGGGGCTGGGGCTCAACCTTGTATCCCTAGGCTGGCATGGCCAGGAGCCGGGGGGCTGTGTCAGGCTGAAGGTGAGCGCTGGAAACAAAAAGATTGGAGTAAATTATTATTCCCCCCATGGCTTTCCCAAGGAAAGTGGAAGCAGCAGCCTGAGGCCCGTTTTCCTATTTGATGGGGAATCAGATAAATGGCAGGCAGCTTGCTCTGATAAGGCCTTGCTCTGGGCACAACCTCTCTCTCTGAAACCCTCTTACTATGCATAGAGGAAGGCTATCTGTGCAGCTGCACCTTGACACAAATATATCTGCACCCGAGATGAAGCAATTCCCCCAGAAATTACAGCAGGGGGATTGCATCTGAGGAGGGGGCCCTGGGGAGGGGCGGGGGCTGCAGGGAGGGAGGGAAGGCAAGGCCTGGGACAGGAAGGGAGGAGTGGGAGGTGGCTGGGAGATGGGGAGGAGGAGAGGAGGGGGGTCCAGGGGACTGCACCAGGAGGAGGCTTGGCAGCATCTTTTTGTATAATATTTATACATTTTTTTTCCCCACCAAGCAGCTCTCACAAAAATATTCTCCTCCTGAATCATCTTATTAACAGAGAAACTCTCACCCCCATCCCCCCCACCCCACCGCTGCCCTTACCATATTCTCTGCTCATAGCATTAAAAATAAAATACACAGACAAAAATAGATTTTACAATTAGTTGCCTAAATGGAGGTGTCTCAGCTGCCTTAACATTTTTCTTTTCAGAGGGGGAAATGGGCTGCTAATGTGATTTAAGTAAATAAGTACATAAATAAATATTTTTTGAAGGGTGGAGCACAGTATTCTGCCTGGGAATTTGAAACACTTTGCCAACTTGTCACACAGCTGTGTGTATGAGTGTGTGTGTATACACACATGTAAGCTTGCCTATAGATATGCAAAAATGTGCAGGAATAGGCCTGTATGTTTGGGTGTATTCTCATGTTCTCCTACACATGCACACACACCCCAAGTCTGATAATAAACCAGGTTCTCTCTCTCTTGCTACCATCAATGTCTTCCCATCTTGTGAACTTGTGTATCTCATCTCTCCCCTTCCCAGTCTGAAAAACTGGAGGTTCCAGCCTTGGAGGAGCTTTCAAGAAAGCACTCTGGCCCCAGTAAGAGAAGCTTGAGTAAGAGACATCCCATAAGGCACAGGGTCCCCTATCTCCTGCCAGAAATCCCCGCCCCTCCTAGCTCCTCTTTGGCTGGGCAAAGGTGCCCAAGGGCGCTGGCAGCAGAGCTTGGCTGGATAAGCACTGAGGGAGGGGCAGTGGAACCAGGTGGGATGGGGATCTTGTCCCCAAAGCTCTGGGTCTTGGGAGTATTGGGGAGAGGGCTTTTTGGGGGTGAGGACAGGCAACAGGAGTCATTGTGTGTGCATGTGGGGGGTGAGGGGACGAAGGGGAGTGTGAATACAAGCATGGGTGTCCTCCTCCCTCCCCTAACTGGCACCCGCCTTGAGTCTGACTGTAGGAGCAGCTGTGAGACACAGGAGTCTGCTGACAGATGCCACTGGCCCCAGCCTTTGTCTGAGCAAGAGAAAAATCACACCCTCCCCTGGAGCCCCTGGGGCAGCTGAGGCTGGAAGGCTTCAGCCCTCTCACCCTCCAACTTCATCTCCAACCCAGAAAAGCAACAGGGGCCTTTATTCTGTCTCCCAACTTAGAGGATTTGAGGGGTGATGGGAAAGATGCAGGAAAGTGGAGGTTTAGGGGAGAGGTGCTTTGAACCCCTTTGTCCAAACTGTATAATGTGCTCCCAGCACCCATGTAGGTCAGTGGGTGGTGGTGTTGTCCAGAGGTGAGAGGGTTACTCACATCAACCTAAATCAGCTGGAAAAGGGCTGAGTTGGCAGGCAGGGATCATGTTTCTGGTTTCATCTCAGCACTTCTCTGTGGCCAACTAGTTGACTCTTCAAGGGCCTTGCTTTTCTCAGTGGTAAAATGTGAGAAGGCAATCACTCAAATGGCAGGTGCGATATTAAAAATGTGGATAGCTCTGGGTTTTAGAGAACTATCAGGGTGACAGGGTAAGAACGTGCATGGTTGTGACAGTATCTCACCTACCCTTGGTTTGGGCTTAGTCTGGAGAAGTCCAAGTCCTGGTCTTCTTGCAGAAAATAATCCCTGGAAAGTAAGTAGCTTCTCTTGGGCCAGAGGGATCTTTTGGGCTCACTTGTAAGCTGTCTCTGGAGACAGGCTACAGAATAGGAGAACTCCAAGAGGACCAGCCTGGGGCGTGTTGGGGAAGAAAACTGACCCCTCCCAAAATTTTCTGCCACAGTGGACTTAGCCAGTAGATTGAAGGGCAGGGAGCCTGGGAACTGTCCCTTTAGAGAAAATAATAGAATGAAAAGTCCCCAGGGATACCTAAAATTCAGATAGGTGTTCTTTGGTTCTCCATATGGACAAGCTGGTGTCTACGGTGGGACATGAATTCCCACCTATCCCTATAGTGGGAATTTGGCTATCATTAAACTCATATTGGGATATTGACTATTACATCTACACTTGCAGATCATTGACTGCCATTGATCCCAATATTGGGGGCATTGATTCCCACATTGGGGCAGTGACTTCCTGTAACCAACTCTGAATTGGGGCATTGATCTGTATATTGGGATGTTGAATTTCTCATCCATCCCTATGGTGGGACATTGGTTCTGCTCAACCAACTCTATATTAGGGCATTGATTCCCCACATGAGATGCTGATGACCTCAATGAAATCTTCTTTGGGATATTGATTTCTACATTGGAATGTTGACTCTCTTTCCCATCCAACTCTGGATTGGGACATTGATCCCACAATTGGACATTGATTTATTCAACTTTCTCAGTATCTAAACATTATCCACACACAACTCTGAATAACAACACTAATTTTTATTTTAGTACTTTGGTACATCAGTCACTCATTTGTTATAGCTGCTATGTGTCGTTTTTTTGTTGTTGTTGGGATCTCTTTTTCTGTCACTTCCTACCAGCATAAATCCCCATGTGAAGACTTCGATTCCCTCTGATTTAAATAGGGAAATCGTATATCAATGTATATATTGATATATACCCTCTGCATTCATCCCTTCATTCTTCCTTCACTAATGACTTCAGCTAAAGTGGCTATTCATCAGTCAGATAAGGAGAGCCTATTGAAGTTGGGAGCATAGTCTTTGGGGTCATGAGTTCGAATTCTAGGCTTTACCACTTACCAGCCTCAGTTTCCTCATCTTCCAAATGGGAATAAAGTTACCTATTTTTTTAGGTTTCCTGTGCAGATTGGAGTGGAGAATACATATGGAACACTGAATGGGACCGCAGAGTAGAGAGCACAGTACTTTATAGCAAGGTTTTCCCCTTCCTGCCCTTTCTCCCACCCAGCCTAGGGAGATGGCTCCTAAGTGGGCACGTCCATGTGCCTCCAACTCACACTGCTGCCTGGGCTGAGACTTTCCCTCTCCCCCTTATGAAGTAGGTCCTTCACAAAAGTCCAGATCCAGCTCTCATTTTTTAAAATCCATATTATATAGATAGCAAAGAGGAGAGCAACTTTTTCCACCCCGAGCCTCTGTGTAATTACATATTTTGGCCGCGTGCTGGGCCTGGGATAAATCTGTATGGTAATGCAGGCCAGGGGCTTACGATGTAGGCACACATGCTAATTTTTAAACCACAAAATCGTGGCTGTTTTTCATTTTCATTTCCGACAACACTGGCGGAGATTAGGTCCTATTAAGCACCAGGGGTCTGTCCTCCCCCTGGCCACCTGCAGGGCTCTTCATGGCTTTCATGGGCTCATTGGGCCTGGCACTGAGGCAGACGCATCCTTCCTAATTGTGGGGCAAAGCTCTACCCGGGAGGAGGTGTCCAGGTTCACAGACCAAGGTTGTCTTCTCCCTTCATCCGCCCACCCAAACTGGAGTTACATCTTATTCCCACCTGGGGAGGGAGAACTCACAGCCCACAGTGCCCATGGGAATGGAAATTGCAGGCTATGCATTTCCTCATGAAAGAGAAAACTGGGCTGCCCTTCCCAAAGCTCTAGGACAGTGATTCTCAACCTTCCTAATGCCTCCTCTCCTAATGCCACAACCCTTTAATATAGTTCGTCAGGCTGTGGTGACCCCCAATCATAAAATTATTTTCATTGCTATTTCATAACTGTAATTTTGCTACTGTTATGAATCGTAATGTAAATATCTGGTACGTGGGATGTATTTTCATTGTTACAAAGGGGTCACGACCCACAGATTGAGAACTGCTGCTCTAGGGTATCCTCAGGGCCCTGGACAGCAAAGGTTTGAATCACTCACCCATTCAGTCCTGACCTAACCCAAGTGACTTCCCTTCCCCGGGCCTCGGTTTTCCATCTGTCAAGTCCATGAATGTGAACTGGATGGTCTGGCCTATTCCTTCCAGTTCTAACATTCTGCATTTGAACTTCCTGTCCTCTGCTAAAGGGCAAATGGAATAGTGATAACAGCAGCCCACACTGGTTACACACATACAACACGGGGAAAACTGTAAATGTTCATCATCTCATTTAATCTCACCTTGCCTCCCAGAGGTAGTAGCATGTTAAACAACGAATCCCATTTTCACCACTCACTGGCTAGGTGATCTGTTTTCTCATCTGTAAAATGGGGGTGTAATTGATAACATTACTACCTGATAAGGTATCATCAAGATCAAATGAATTGCTAGAAAGTACACAGAATACTAAGAACAGCACCAGGCACATGGCTGTCATAATTATTACAGATAAAGACAGGGAGGCTCAGAAAAGGATTAAGTCACTCAAAGCCACCCAGTTAGAACCCAAACTGGAACCCAGGTCCCTAATATCTCCTGGTAGGTCTGTGCCCCGGCTACCTCTACCTCTTTGCAGCACAGGAGGAGAAGCAGGGTCAGACTCCTCCTCCCTTTAGTCCTCCTTCCTGGGTACCCAGCAAAAATGGCCCCAGAGAGACGCCGAGATAAGCAAAAGGTTCTGAGGGGTCCCCTGAGTGGGGCTCCAGCTTGCTCATCACCCCCAGCCTGGACTCCCTGGGGTACTTGGGGGCGAAAGAGCCAGTTCAGGATCAGCTCACCGCTGGGGTCCGGCAGACCTTTGGCTAGTCTGAGAACAGGGGAGGGCGGGGAGAGCCCGGAGGAGGAGCCGAGCCCAGCCCCCTTCCTTTCTCTCTCCATCTGCCCCCAGAGGCAGCGGAGCGTGCAGCCCGCCACCCCTCCCGCCCGGCGCATTCTTCCCTCCTGGGCGGGAGCTGCCCCGTCTCTGGGGGAGAACCTGGTCTGTGCTCAATTTCATGCCATTTAATTCGCAAGTCTGCCCGTGAAAATGACGACAAATCGGCCCCAACTGCCCAAATGTCCCGTCCCATCTCGGACGTCTCTCTGGCAGCCCCCTCCCCCGCCCCCTGTCTGACAGCCCTTCGCCCACCAGACAGAGCGTCCACCTTGGCAGCGAGCCCAGAGGGCCTTACCACTGACTTCTGCCCCCCACACCGCCCTTCTCCAGCCAGCCAAGCCCCAGTGTGGGCCGAGCCTGGACCCCAAGGTGACCTGCAAGTACATGGGCCAGGCTAGGCAGTGTTTTATTTTGCATTTTAATGCGACTGTGCAATGTTTATTCTTTTAAGAACAATTTAGTTTATTTTTTGAATAGGTCCCACGTTCACAGGAATCAAATTTCAAAAAGCGTGAAAGGGAGAGTAAACAGCCTCCCTCACCCCTGTCTCAGTCCTCCAGTCACCCTCTAACTACCCAGTTCCCATCCCAAGGGTCACCAATGACCCCGCATTCTTGGGTCCCCTTCCAGATAGCTTTTATGCAAAACATAAATAATAATAATAAGCAAATATGTATAGTCTTTCCCACCTTTTACGTAGGTGGCGGTGTGCTGTACACATCCCTCTGGACCTGCTTCCTCTTACCCATATGTTCTGGTGGCCCAGGTCTCCTCACCTAGGGTCTATTTGGAGTTCTCTCTTCTCTCTCTCCACCTATCCATAAGGGTTTTGAAGCCAGAGAGACTGGAATTCATGTCCTTTCTATGCCTACTACTCTCCGTGTGACCTTGACAAGTTCATTTTCCTCTTGGGCCCCAACCCCCAATTTAGTGAAATGGGAATATCAACGTGCACCCACCTCACAAGACTATTGGGTGGGTGGATAATAAAGAAGACACTGGCACTGGGCGTAATGGCTCACACCTGTACTCTGGGAGGCCAAGGCAGGTGGACTGCTCGAGCTCAAGAGTTTCAGACCAGCCTGAGCAAGAGTGAGATCCTGTTTCTACTAAAAATAGAAAAATTTGGTGAGCCTTGGCTCTGGTGCAGGTAGTCCAGCTACTCAGGAGGCGGAGGCAAGAGGATCACTTGTGCCCAAGAGCTTGAGCTTGCTGTCTGTGAGCTATAATGACATCATTGCACTCTCTCCAGGGCAACAGAGTGAGACTCCGTCTCAAAAAAAAAAAAAAAAAGAAAAAGAAAAAAAGAAAGAGAGAGAGGGAAAAGGAAAAGAAGATATCAAATGCAAAGTCCAGGAGGTGAAATGTAATGGCTCATTCTTCTCCTCTTTTCAGTATGCACCCTACCCACATCTGGTGAATGCCTACTCATCCTTCAAGCCCTGATTCAATGTCGCCTCCTCCTGAAAACTTCCTGGAGAGGGAATTGGGTCTCTTCTTTGCATCCATAGTGCTCTGGACCAGCCTTGAGAAGAGTGTCACTGTGGTGTGGTGTGGTGTGGTGTGGTGTAGCCATCTACGCTTTTCTTTCCTCTACAAGGCTGTGAGCAACTTGAAGGCTTCTGATGAGGCAGTCGCCGAAATATATTAAGGTGCAAATATTTACAGCCTTTCCCCCCTTATGTTCCCACACCTGAACTGATCGAGATGATAGGTACAGACACAAACTTGAAGACGTTTCATTCAAGGAAGAATATAAAATTATAAGTAGCAAAAGCTAGATCAGAACAGAATCAATCCAATTAGCAAGTGGTGGAGGCAGGAGAGCAGAACTAGAGTTTCAGAAGAGACATAGGAAAAAGGGGCTGGAGAGTGTAGTTACCTATGACACTTTGGGGAAAGATAGGACTGAAGAGGACTTTGAGAGAGATTTTGCTATCTGCTGTATAAGTATAAGCTATACTTTACTTCCTTGCCTTGTTGCTTATTCAAGAGTTCTACACAGGCTTCCTTATACATAAATGCTTTTGGAGGCTATTGCAATTTCTTTTGACCCAGGCCTTGACTGGCCTAAGATTTGTTCAGGTTTTGTTGTATGTTTGGGGCCCAGTTTACCAGTTGTGTAGAATAATACTATACAGATGAAAAGAGCAGGTGGAAGGGGAGTTTGGGGTACCTCTAGGCAGCCCATGTTCACGTATTCATGGCAGCACATTTTCCAGGGAGTCCCAGGTTTGATGACTCAGCCCCCTACCTCTTGCTTCCCCCAAATCACAGATAAATCAAGGCTTAACATTTTTAATTGGCACAATTATTGAGGACATATTAGAAATACCCCCTCTCTGTAGTTTTGGTGCAGACAGGAGATAGATGTTGGCTGTAATTCTCTTTAACCCTCTTTCTTCCCATCTCAAACGTATCAGGAAGCATGCAAGCTAGATACTTCTAAATATTTCTTCATTTTACTCCTTCCAAGAATTTTGTGAGGTGGCATTAACACTCCTATTTTAATGTCAACTTCCAGTTATTTTTACCATGTAGAAATACATTTGAATTTTGTACATTGACTTCCCATTCTGAAACATTGCTAAAGTTCTGATTTTTGTTTTGGTTGATCTATAGAATTTTCTATGAAGATGATAATGATGTCTATAAATAAAGATTTTTTTTTCTTTTTCCTTTCCAATCTGTGTATCTTTTTATTTCTTTTTCTTGTCTTATTGCACAGGCCAGGATCTCCAGGGCATTATGAAATAGGAGTGGTAAGAGCAGACACACTTCTCCCTTTTCCTGATTTAGGGGAAAATGTCCCCATTTTATAGTTGAGAAAACTGGGCCACAGAGATATAATAAGGTAGTCACTGACAGAATGCAGGTCTACCTGGCTTCAAAGTCTATGCTCTTTCTATTGCTTTAAGCTCTGCTATACAAAAGTGCAAAGTTATACTGATTTCTTCTTTGAAGCCCTCAGTTCTCCACCCAGTTCTGAGGACATAACAGCTACTTGGTGAAAACTTGGCATCTGGTGGAGGCATGAGCTGGAGAGTAACACGGAGGTACACAGGAGGTTGCAGATGGAGGATTCTCCAACACACTCTGCAGTGTCACTTCAGGAGGACTGGTTCCTTGGGTAAAGAGAAGATCTCTTTTAGAGACAAATAGGGTTTCAATTTAGAAGACTTTGAGGGGCAAAAGAGGATGTGGGGCACAATTGGATCATTAACAACAGGTGGTAGATGAAAATGAGGACTGTGGGCCAAGCACAGTGGCTCACACCTCTAATCCCAGCACTCTGGGAGGCCAATGCAGAAGGATTGCTTGCACTCAGGAGTTGAAGCCAACTCTACTAAAAATAGAAAAACTAGCCAGGTGTTTTGGTGGGCACTTATAGTCCCAGCTACTTGGGAGGATGAGGCAGGAGGATCACTTGAACCCAGGAGTTTAAGGTTGCTGTGAGCTATGATGACATAGCACTCTAATCTGGGCAACAGAGACTCTATTTAAAAATATATATATATATAAAAAAATGGGAACTATGAAGACAGACTTCTTAACTGAAAGCCCAGTTCTATCACCTATCAACCACATGACCATGGGCAAGTTACTTAGCCTCTCCTCTCTGTGCTCCAGTCTTCTCATCTGTAAAATGGGAATCACCTGTGTCTACTTGTAAACTCATTGTAAGAGTCACCCATGTTAATGCACAGTAAGTGCCCCATGGTATGTGATTATCAGGGAGAGCAAGTATTATTTTGAAACATAGGACTGTTGGGGGGTCCCCCTAGCTATCACCAGGGACTGTTTCTCCTCCGTGTCTGAAGACACACACACACACACACACACACACACACACACACACACACAGCTTAAAGTTCCCACAATTGTGCACATAGAGAAAACTGTCTCTCCCAAGTGATCAAGTTACTTAATCTTTCTGAGCCTCAGTTTCTTCAGATATAAAATGGGATAACAAGCCTTATCTCACACTGTGAAGAGTTGAGCAGATAAGGCGTGGTAAAGCACAGTCAACCCTTGGTAAAAGCAAAAACAATTATAACTTCCAAATGCCTTCTCTCTGCAAGGCAACTAAAGGTGTTTAATGTGTATTTATACCTCCCAGAAATCAAATAACATGAGGGTTGTCAGCCAGGATTGAACCCCGGTAGGCCCACCTCCGATGTCTGGATCTTATTTTTGTATAGTTCTCCTTCTGGGCCCAAGGGGCCTGAGCTGCAGCATCTGGGTACAGGTGCTCCTTCCCCCACATATCCCTCCCGGCTTCCCCTGGGTCAGACGCTGCCCTTCAGTCACTCCCTTGTCCAGCCAAATGCGGGCGGGCGGCTTTGGTGCATGAGGCAGATGGGACCTTCACAAAAGCCCCCGCACCTCTCCAAGCTGGTCCCCCCCACACGCCTGATTACCCCCCAATACCCAAGTTACCATTGATACAGTGGTGCCGGGTGATTCAATTAGTGCAGCCGGCATGAAGGCAACAGCACAAAGAGCCGGGGTAGTTAGAAACTCATTTTCTTTTGATTATTATAGCATCTCACACGTGGAAGCAGAAAATTATAGGCTCATGTGTCTTTGCTTAATATCCTCTGGGGCCAGATTTGTCGTCATGTTGAAGTTAGCTGTCAGAATTGACAAAATCATGCGGAGTTGATGGATTTACAGTGCCAGGGCCCAGCCAAGCTGGAGAGGTGCAGACTTACACAGACACACAGATATACAGACATGCACCCAGACACATCTGCACACGCTAACACACCCCACAGACACACGCACGCCCTGCTTACAGATACTTATGGACAGATTCTCCCAGTAATTTATGTGCAGATAAGCACTTTCCGTATAAGTAGAAACACACCCGTTTAGACCCACATAGAAACACACACTCCACACACTGATACACCCACACAGACACACAAATACTCACTCCCCACACACTACTGTGTGCCCACCGAATCTCACATAGGATACTCACCCCACAGACGCAGATACCCTCCTCCCAGACATACACACACACACACCCTACACAACATGTACTGATAAGAAGATATGCCCAGTGATGTGCACACAGACACTCACCCTCCCAGACACAGATACACATCCACCTAGATGCACACCCCTACCCAGTGCATACAGCTAGGCGTACACGCTGCCTACTCATCCCTACTCAGATACTCCCTCCAGGCTAATACACTCGCACTCAGATCTTCACACACTTGTGCAGACTCGGACACCCCCAGACGCCCCCAATATGCTGATATGTACCCATCCAGACAGACACACAGATACACACCTTGTGCTTGGATAGACTCCCAATCAGACACACTGGCACGCAGAGACAACCCCCTACCTCAGGCGCATACACATGCAGACCCACACACATCCCACCCAGAGACAGTGTTGCACACACAGAGCGAGACATGCACAGAACTCCACAGCGTGCACAGGCACACGGTTGCAGAGACTCACGTATGCACACACACCCAGGTGCCAATACATACCTGGACAGAGAGAGACAAATCAGAGTCACAGCGCGTAAAACAGAGAAACGCATTGGCATAGGCACAAGAGCACTTCCTACTTCCACCCCTGCAGTGCCCTTTCCTTTCCTGCCCTATCCTCATCCCCACCCTGGATTGCCCCGGCCTCTCCCCACCTCTGGGTACCCAGCACCCCAGCTCCAGGTTTCTGCTTGTTAGAGTGACTAGGAGCCAGAGGGTGCCAGGCGGGGTTGGCAGGGAGGGGCGGTTTTGTGTTCACAAAGGGGAAGGGACGTGGGTATGGATTTAACCTGCACTGAGCACCCACATTTTACAGAGCTAAAGAATGGGTCCCTTAGAAGGAAAGTTCTTCCCTCTGGGCAGAATGCACTGGTTGGTGAATGGCTCAGGGGCTGACTTTCAGCTCCACTCAGTCACACATGTAGGGTGCAAACCTACTCAGCAGCTGGGACAAGGGGTATTCTCTGAGGTGAATTCCTGGGAGTTAGTGCTGAAAGGTTCCTCAGGATGACCCAGGAACTCAGGGCCCCCTACCTCACCAACAAGTAATGTGGCACTTGCTGTGGAGGAGGTGCTGGGGCTGCACCCCAAGGACTCCTGTGGGCTCTGCTCTAGTCCTCGTGTTGTCTGTGTGGGAGACATAATGGTTATATACCTAGACCCAGCTCAGACATGCTTGGGTCCAGCCCTGGGAGATTGCATGGGAAGAAGTGGGTTAAAGCTGGGGTGGCACCTGAGCAGGGGAGGAGCCTGTGGCACCCCTGCCAAAGCCCCAGAGAGATGGGGCTCTGGGCCTCTGGGGCAGAAGTGGAGGGTTAAGATTTTTAGAACCTTTGAGCCTTGGCTTAGCCACCTCCATCCCTCTCCTTCAAAAGGGGAAAATCTACCCTATTCAAACTCCACAGCACACTCGTTAGATACCTGACCCCATCTCCTTGTCTCTGCATCCCGTAAAGTTGGTCTTACCACTGTAGCCTGTCAGACACTCAGAAAAGGTAAATGACTTGTTCAAGGTCACACAGCTAAGAGACAGGGTTGAGCCCAGGGTTATTTGACCTTGAAGCCCCCCTCACTCCTCCATTACCTAAGACCAGCCTACCTCAGGGGTAATGGAGGGTGGGGGGGATAACTCAGTCAGGACTTAGGGCTCAGGCCCAGCCACTAACTTTCTCTGGCAAGGTTATCCCTCAGGGCCCCTCCCCAGTGGGTAGGGGGCCGTGGCTAGAGTGGAAAGAGCATGAGCTCTGTGTGGGGAGGGGGTCAGACCACCTAGATACAAATCCTGACTCAGAGCCTAATTTCCTCATCTGTCAGAGATGACAATATGCCCACGGAAGAGACAAAGGAAGGGCTGGGAGCAGTGGCTCACAGCTGTAACCACTTTGGGTGGCTAAGGCAGGAGGATTGCTAGAACCCAGGGGAGCAACATAGGGAGACCCTGTCTCTAGAAAAACTAAAACATCAGCTGGGTGTAGTGGTGCACACCTGTAGTCCCAGCTACTCAGGAGGCTGAGGCAGGAGGATTGCTTGAGCCCAGGAGTTGTAGGTTGCAGTGAGTTATGATCATACACTGTGCCCCAGCCTGGGTGAAAAGCAAGACCCTGTCTTTAAAAAAAAAAAAAAAAAAAAAAGTCTGAGAAAATACACGTGTGTGATTTTGTCCACCATAGGCACTTACTGCACAAGAGCTGATTTTGTGGTTCCATCCAGGCTCCCCAACAGACCCAGGGCAGCGTCCCGAGCTCATTCCTACTTTGGGTTATTCTCCCCATTCCTTGCTCTTTTTTGCCTCTCCCATGGCCCCTGCCCTGGCCCCAGCCAAGTCTCTGGCTTCTGAAAGTCCCTGGAGTCTGGAATAGATCCATGGGCTTCTTAGGATTTCAGGCATTAGGTCAGGGATTATCAATCCAGGTTATACATTAGAATAACTTTATTTAAATATTTCTTTTTTATTTTTTGAGAGTGTCACTTTGTCACCCTTCGTAGAGTGCTGTGGCATCACAGCTTACAGCAATCTCAAATGCTTGGGCTCAAGTGATTCTCTTGCCTCAGCCTCCCAAGTAGCCAGGATTACAGACGCCTGCCATAACACCCAGCTATTTTTAGAGATGGGTGTCTCACTCTTGCTCAGGTTGGTCTCGAACTCCTGAGCTCAGGCAATCCACCCGCCTCGGCCTCCCAGAGTGCTAGGATTGCAGATATGAACCACCACACCCAGCCCTAGAATAACTTTAAAAATAATACCAGTGTCCAGGCTCTTCTCCCAGAGTTTTTGATTTAATTGGCCTGGGGTGGGTTCTGGGCATTGGTAGGTTTCTCAAGCTCCCCAGGTGACTCTAACTTGCAAGCAGGGCTGAGAACCACTGAGCTGTGCCCTCTAACATGTGACCTGCAGGTGACAGGATCTCCAGGTGACTTGGACTGCTATTGAAGTTGGAGAAGCCCTGCTTTGGAGCGCTGCCATTTGAAAGAAGAGCAAGCTGGTGCAGGCGGGCTCAGTAAACACAGCAGCACCGAGGTGCTTGTAAGGGTGGTCACTGACTTAAGGGAAATGTTCTCTCCTCCAGAAAGGACTCTGACCACCCTCTCTGAGTGGACCCCTGGTCACCTCTGCCCTTCCTCATCTCCCCCGCCTCGGTCTGGTCTCGGAGATATGCTAATCAGTGTGGGAGTCCACCCTTTCACGTAATTATCATATACCAGACGCTCCTCATCTCAGGATAATTTTCTCATCTGCATAATCGTATTTGACTTCCTTACAGATGTAAAAACCTCCTTACCTTGAGCGAGTTAATCTTCATTGATTGAATATCAAATGCATTCGGATGTGGGCGAAGAGGCTTTTCTTTCTCAGCAGCAGAACACTCTGGGGCTGAAAGCCTTGCTCAGCTGGGTGTAGGGTGTGTGTGTGTGGGGGTAGCTTTGCCCCTGTCCTGGCCTAGCTGGTTGAGGGGTTGAGGGTCCCTTCCCCTCTGACCCACTTCCTCTGCGGCTGCATCTTTCCACTTCTGCTGCTTCTCTTTCTCTTGGTTTTGTTTCTGTCTTTCTGTCTCCATGTCCCTTAGTGTCTTCATCTTTTGCTTCTGTTTTTTCTTTTATTGTCCTGTTTTTTTCTTGGTTTCTTTTCCTTCTTGGTTTCGCCTCTCCTCTCCCCTCCCCATCTCTCCAAGTCTCAGACTCTCTCTGTCCCTGAAACCCCAATGTCTCTACTATAGCCTCCACTCACAGCTTGAGGGGGGAAGAAAAAATACCCAGTATGAACTCACCGCAGAAGCAGCTGAGATTCTCAGGGAGACAGAGGCCTCCCATTTGGCATGGAGGTGGCGATGGGAGGGAGGAGGGCAAGATGCTGGGGGACTGACCAGGGATGTTCCCAGGCCTTGGCTGGGAGGCCCACTCTCAACTTAGAAAATGTCAATCCTACTTGATAAGGAATGTTTCAGGTTTTCACAATCCTGAGTTGGGTAGCATTTTCCCATTTTGCAGATAGGAATATGAGCAATATGTCTAATTCCCATGGGTAGCAGTGGGTTCAAGATTCAAATCCAGGCCTGGCTAACCCTGCAGACAGCCCATGATTATCCAGGAAGAGGCTGCAGCCTGGCCTTCACCTTCTAGTAGGCCTTAAAGCAGGTAAATGAGTCAACTAAAGTCCAGAACTTGTCATTTCTGCTCATTCGCCCCTCTGTCTTGGGAATGAGCACCAAGAGATCATCTGCATTCAGGCCATGGGCAAAGTTTTCAGGGACTTTTGACAAGGGAGAAAGACACAGGGTTGATTTTCCCTCTGGGCTCCTGGCTTGTATCACTTTGTCTTTGAAGGGCAGGAAACAGACTTCCTAGCTTCATCCCTATGGGAGGATTTATGGTGTTTGCTATTTTGTCCATACGTTCATTTCTTTGCTGAGCACCTTCTGTTATGGAAGTTAAGAGGCATTTGGTGATAAAAAAATTGACAGGGCACAAGTCCAGCCTTGGAGGAGTCCACAGTCTGGTCGGCGAGTTAGATAAAGGAACAACTAATTCTAGTGCATGTTGATGAGTGTGGTTGTGGGGGTCTCTGCAATTACAACTTATTCAGCCGGGCGCAATAGCTCAGGCTTGTACTCCTAGCACTGTGGGAGGCCAAGACGGGTGGATCACCTGAGTTCAGGAGTTTGAGGACAGCCTGAGCAAGAGTGAGACCCCTCTCTACTAAAAATAGAAAAACTAGCCAGGTGTTGTGCCAGGCACCTGTAGTCAGATTCAAATCCAGGAATCTTGGGAGGCTGAGGCAAGAGGATTGCTTAAGCCCAAGAGTTTGAGGTGGTTGTTAGCTCTGATGCCACGGCACTCTACCCAGGGCAATGGAGTAAGACTCTGTCTCAAAAAAAATAAATAAATAAAAGAAAGGGAAGATTTCAATAAGGAAATAATATATAAAATGGGTCTTAAAGGATGAATAGAAATTTTCTATAGAGAGAAGGTGTTTCTGACAAAGAGATCAGCATGTGTAAACACCCACAAGTATAAAGAACACATGCTATTCTTTAGGGAATAGCAAAACTCTGCAATGGAACAAATTGTCTTTTGAAAAGTTGGGGGTAGGAGATGAGTCTGAAAAGGTGGTGGAACCCAAATTGCTGAAGGTTTCATAGACAATGGTAAGAAGTTTGGACTTTTTCTTTAAGTAGAGGAAACCATTTCGAAGTATGAACCAGTGTCTTATCTATGAGAGTAAATCTGGCTGCTGTAATAAATAAACCCCCAAACTTCAGCAGCCTCATCCAAAACATGTATTTTTTGCTTACACAACAGTTGAATATGGGTGCTCCAGGTTGGTGGGTCACTTCTTCCGCATGGTGGTTCAGGAGTCTCCAGGCTCCTTCCCCCCTTGTCTTAGTCAGTTTGGGCAGCTATAACAAATTACCATAGACTGAGAGAGTTCTAGATGCTGGGAAGTCCAAGATCAAGGCACTGAAGAGCTGGTTTCTGGCGAGGGCTCATTTCCTGGTTTGCGGATAGCTGTCTTTTCATGGTATCTTCACATGGCAGAGAGGAGAGAGGGGAGGGGGGAGAGAGAGATCCTGTCTCCTCCTTAGATAAGGGCATTAATCCCATTCATGGGGCCCCACCTTCATGGCCTAACTTAACACTAATTACTTCCCAAAAGGCCCACCTCCAGATAACATTGTATTGGGTTAGGATTTCTTTTTCTTTCTTTTTTTTTTTTTTTTGAGACAGAATCTCACTTTGTCCCTCTGGGTAGAGTGCAGTGGTGTCATAGCTCACAGCAACCTCAAACTCTTGGGCTCAAGCGATTCTCTTGCCTCAGCCTCTCAAGTAGCTGGGACTACAGGCCCCCGCCACAATGCCCAGCCATTTTTAGAAATGAGGTCTTACGCTCTGGCTCAGGCTGATCTTGAACTCGTGAGCTCAGGCAATCCACCTGCCTCAGCTTCCCAGAGTGCTAGGATTACAGGTGTGAGCCACCTCGCCTGGCCTGGGTTAGGATTTCAACATACAAATTTCAGGGGGACACACACTTCAGTCCATAACAACTTCTAACAGTGAGGAATCTTGAAAGGTCATGGAATCCCCCACTTCCCACAGGTGGACAGGAAAAGGGCAAGGGCAGAGAAGGCATACCTGCTTCTTAATCACTTACCCCAAAAGTGACACACACCTCACTTCTGCTCAAATTCCACTGGTGAGTAATCACACAGCCTCAAGTACTTGCAAAGGGCTCTGGGAAACACAGGCCCCGGCAGGGCAGTGCCTTCCAGTGATAACTGCCCCTTTTGGAGGGTTGAGCAGGAACTTTTGGAGGACAGCTAGCTGCCTCTGCCACGGGTTGAGTTTTTGGACAGAACCTCTGTCAGCTTAGTAATGATGGGCCATGAACAAAGTTTTGTGGGGGAAGAGACTAGAGAAGTCCTAGTAGGAGGTTGTTTCAATAGTTCAGAAGAGAGAGAATAAAGTTCTTGTACTTAAAGTGCTTACTCTAGACAGGCTGGGGGACCTTTATTATATACTCAATTACCTCAAGCAGTTTACTTGACCTCTAAATCGCAGTTTCCTCCTCAATAAAATGGAGATGGTAAGAACATCTGTCCTACATGGTCATTTTGTGTGTTTAGCAGACTGGCACACAGCAAGTACCAAATGAATGCTAGCAGTGTCATCACTGTTGTTTCTGTTGTATTCAAAGATAGGCTAGAGTTCAAATTCCCACTCAGATGCTTGAAATCCAAGTTATTTTAGACACTTAGGCACTCTGAACTTCAACTAACTAGTCTATAAAGTGATAATAATAATAACAATTGCTTTGTTACCTTATGTCATCCTTATATTGCTACTATAAGGATTAGAGCTTTGCGTACAAAATACCTAGCACAGTCCTGAACACGTGATTATCATCATTGATGTTGTTCTCATTGTGATTATTATCTGAACACCTGGCACCTAGTACTTGCATGGTAAATTTGAAATCAGTGATGCAATGATTTCCTCTGGAAGCTCCTTTTACACCTTCACTACAGTTCCTGGCTCCCTGACTTCATGCCCCCTGTATTTTTGGTGTGGAATGTGCTTTGTGGCAGGATAGTATGATGGTTAAAAAGCTGGGTTCTGGAGGGAGCAGGATGTGGTTATGCATCCCGGCTCTGTCACCTGCAAGCCATGTAACCTCTCTAAGTGTCTGTCCCTACAGCTGTAGAATAGGACTATCAACAGCACACACATCGAGGGGTTGTGGATGTGTGGCCAAGTCACTTGTAATACAGTGCTCAAGGGGTTGGTACCCCTCTATTAGTGCAGGACTTAGACTGAGCTTAGGAAGAAGGGGGTCGTGCAGGAGGTGGAAGGGTGGGGATGGGGAACTGTGGTTTCTTGCAGGAGCAGAGAGAGAAGGTGGGGCTAGGCTGTGAAGTCCTTGAATGCCTGGGTAGCTGGGTCTAACTGGGCCTTGCTAGGATCCCCAGGATCCTGGAAAGGAACCCTGGTCCAGGGGCTCTGCCTGCACACCCTTTGAGACAGAGCCAGGCTGCAGGCACCCTGTAGGGGCAGGAACACATCTTCTCTGGACTCAGCTGTCTCCAGCTGGGGTGGTGGGGAAAGGAAGGCCATTTGCAATTCAGATCTGGGGCAGATGGGAAGACCCCATGGTTGAGGGGGGCAGGGTTGAGTCAGCTGCCTCACTTCTCACACACGCTGACCCCACACCAGCCCTTCCCAGCCTGGCTGCAGCCCCTCAGAGCACAACCCAGGCCCTGACCTGTACCCAACCCACCCAGAGCATACACTCCATGTGCCACACATAAGTTAACGGATAATCACAGGAGGAAGATTATTTTACAGATAAGCATGAGGTCCAGAGGGGCAAATTAACTTGCCCAAGGTCACCCAGCAGAGCTGTGGATCACCTTCTGCCTCGTTTCAGAGCCCACACTCTTATTTATGCTTGGTGCCACCACAACTTCCTTCTGATTGCAGCTCCTTCACCTCTTGGCCCAAAGCCCTGGGAGGATGTTATGTGAAGCATGTTCAATATGCTTTGCTGAGTTTCTTCTGTGAGACCAGGGGGGTGTCTCCCACCTTCTTCACATACACGGAGGTCCTCTGCAGCTGCTAGGCCACCCTTGCAGAGAGGTCACAGGCCCAGGCCCCTCCCACGGTCTAGGTTTCCTGGGACCTCTGGACCATCAGAGGGGTCCAGATGACGTAGTGAATGACCAGGCAGGGTGAGTGCAGGGACTCAAAGCAGTTGAGCCCTGGACACTAGGTTAACTTGGGACAAAGCAGCTCAGATGGCTGGGGGCTACTGCCTTGCTTCTAGCTTTCTATAGAGAGGAAGCACCAGGCTGAAGCACCTGCACGCACATTCTCATCGCCCCCTCTCCAGCCACTACGTGGTCCTGGGAGGCAAGAATTGTTGGCTCTGACTTATGAATGAGAAAATGCCTATTCCGATAAGCCCCTCCTTGGCCAATCTTTGTTCCTAGAAAGATAAAAATTTCCATTCCAGTCCCCTGAGAAACAATGGATGGATAGGGATGGTGGCTTTCCTACCTGCACGGCCCCTTTCTCTCCGTAGACCTATTCATCTAGGCAATGTTGTGACAGGAAAGAGATAGCCATGGCCCTGGGCAGACTCTCCTCCCTCCTGAAGCTGGGCGTCAGCCCCCACTCACTGCATGAGCTTGTGCAAGCCGTTTCTTTCAGCCACTACCCTTGTCTTATCTGTAAAATGGGTACCAGAGTCTCTCCTTCACCGGATACGTTTGTGAAGCTGGCACCTGGGTAAGCCCAGACCAGCGAGTGCTTAATGAATGAATATTCCCCTCCTTCCCCCCACAAGTTCTCTCTTCCCTGGTGGGGCCCATCCACCTCCCTCTGTGACCTCTGACCTAGCCCTTCCTCCCCTCAATTCCTCCTCAGCAGGGGCTGTGAGTCCCTTCCCCCACTGAGGCCCAGGGGGCCCAGAGAAATTAGACTGAATCAAAGCAGAAAATGAGTTTTCATTCATCTTGGAATGATGCAAGAGGTTACGGGCAAGACAAATAGCAGCCTCCCCTTCTTCCTTCATCACTGTCACTGCAATTAATAGGCTGTGGCCTTCGTTATCCAGGCCTTTGCTAAGGAGAGAGCAGGCCCCCGGGCGACGCTAACGAGGGAGAGGAGGCAGCCCTGTCTCCAACCAAGTTCTGCCATGTGGCCATATGCTCACCTGGCCCTTGAAACTCAGTGTCACGGCTCAGAGCCTATAGCTCAAGTGGCTAGGGCACCAGCCACATACACCAGAGCTGGCAGGTTTGAATCCCGCCTGGCCCACCAAACAACAATGACAACCACAGCCAAAAAATAGCCAGGCATTGTGGCGAGCACCTGTAGTCCCAGCTACTTGGGAGGCTGAGGCAAGAGAATTGCT